>PVHY01009122.1:0-57974 GCA_004024945.1 Uropsilus gracilis | reverse complement strand
AGATAGATAGATAGATAGATAGATAGATAGATAGATAGATAGATAGATAGATAGATAGATAGATAGATAGATAGATAGATAGATATCCTTTGTGGATTCACTTTCACCACCATTATTTTCAAACTTTGGTTTCTTCACGAAACATGAAACTGTAGTTGAGATAAGGCATTATTAAATAGCAAGTCCCTAACATAAACTTAAACATGATATTCCAAGTATCTAACATCACACTGCTTTTTTTTCCTTGTCAATGAAGTGTTAGTTTGTGCAATAGACTCAGGGAAGGTAATTATTAACAAGCCTTTTCTGTCTACAACTAAATTAGAAATTATGTGCCACTTTCTAATCTAATTATATATATATATCTAATTATATATATATATGATGAAAACGGAATAGCAGTTATCAAATAGAGTCAGTATCTTCTCAGGGTAAAGATGGGGGAAAATAAAGTTCCACAAATATGTGGAAGTGAAAACATTGATTAATATGGATCAGAAATATGCAGATAATGTATCATTCACCAACTGTGTACAATTCAAATTACATTTTGACTGTTATAAATAATTAAAAGTAATAAATTGCTAATTTTCCTCATATTTCATATTCGTGGAACAATCCATATAACCACATGAGTGGATTAGAACACTATGATGAAAAGTCTTTAAATCACCTAGGGTCCTACCACAGTGCCTCCAATATTAAGTAACTTATGACCTGCTTTGATTCAATGGGAATGCTTGCTTGTTTATCACATAAGTTAATATGTAAGTCACTCTTCAGAGTTATTGAAAAAAAAATCCCACAGATGGGCCTGGGAATGTGAATTTTAAAGACATAGTTCAGATGATTCATTTGCACAGTACAGTTTGAAAACCACTGTTTGATCGCCATTGTGTATTAAACTGCTTTCATTTTCACTATTCTTTTTAAGACTTTTTCCCTAAATATGTATCAATTTTACAATGTTTAAACCAGAGTACACATAAACATGTGTACTGCTCTTAAAGGATTCATAAGAATATCTTTGTTACAAGCCTTAATAGCAGTCATTTTAATTGTCTCTTATTATTGTGAAATGGAACATACTGTTATCTAACTGTAATTCTATCCACACATTCTTCTTTATCTGTTTTTCTATTATTTAACTATGATATAGGTGCAGGAAAGAGTAAGTCAAAGATTTGACTCATTTTTGTAGCAACTGAAATCAAATAGAGGCACAAAATTCATAAAATCCAGCAATTTTGATTTCCCATTCATAAAATAAAACATAAACCTTAAGCTCTTTAACATAAAAGATAACTGATTAGAAATAGAGGGAGGAGTATGAAAAGAATTTGTTATAGAAATATATACATCTACGTACATACATGTAATTTGAAAACTATGATAAAAGAGAAGTTTTTGTAGATATCTATGTAGATGTAGAAAGAACAGAATTGAGATATAAATGAAGTATAACGAAAACTCAGAGATGGCATGGCATTATAGAACTCATTTGTAAAATATCCCTTAGTTCATATCATGAGATTATCCCCCATATTTTTAACATTTTTTAAAAAAAATCCAGCTCCTGTATGACTCTACTCAGTCATGTATGTGAACCTATCTGGAGTGTCTTGTATTTTTTTTGTTGGAAAAGGTAGATGGAAGCAAGTACTTCCACCTACTTCCTGTACATAAAACACAGAGTTAAAAAAGCAGAAGTAACCAAAATTATAGAATATTTTGAGGGCCTCCAGTTATCACCTTTTTTTAAAAAATCACTGGTTTCTTGTATGTTCTTCAGATCAGTATATTTTGAAACTGTCCTGCTGTCTTCTAAAGTTGTGATTCTACTCTGAAAAAAATGCCATACTCTATCAAGAAGAATATTTTTATTCCCTCTCATTTTAATTAAAAATTTTCTTGCTTAAATCAACATTGAAATCTATGAAAAATATTTTTTTAATTTTTAATAAAAACTATTACAAAAGACTTAGATTACTCTGTGTATCTCGCTCTGTGTGTGTATGCATGTGAGTGTGTGTGAACATGCGTGTCTGTGTAAGAGCTTTTGTATTTAAGCATTTTGCCCTCAGAGCATATTTAGACAAGATGAGGTCAGGTCTAGTCCTGATCTAATCCTTAAAGAGCTCAGCTTAATTATCTTATAATTGTGTGTGAAGCCCAAGCAGTGTTTATCATTTACTCTTGCAGGAACAGCAGGATGATACTAAGTCTCTGCAGGGTGTGCAGCAGATCACAAATTTTCTTCAAATTGCTTAGCAAATGGTGGTGAGGGTGATACAGGCAATACTGTACACTGGACTTTCAAATGTCTATCTTCTCTGCCTGTTGCTATACATCAGCGTTCTATATCTTATTCTTGTTTTTTATGAACATTTAATAAAACAACATTTATACAGCAATACAGCAAAGAAAGTTGGGGGTTTAGAGGAATTTGTCTCTGGGCTAACTCCCAGGGAGTTGTGGGAAATTGACTTCTTCATTTAAATTAAATTTTCAAACATGGTTTATGGGGAAATTCACTAAGATAAAATATCTCATTAATTGAACATCCAATGATACTGAATTGTGTTTTCCTAATATAAACAAAAATACCGGTTGGTTCAATTGCCAATTTGAAGATTTATGATGCTATTATCACAACTTGAATTTAATTGGGATCATTTTGGTCCTAAAAGTTGTATCCCAAATAGTACAAATATAATCAATTATGAAACTCATATTTTAATTACATTTAAGAAGATATTTATGAATCTTTCTTATATGTCATTAATCTGTGTTCTATTACTAATGCATATTATTTTCCCCTTCACTTATTTTAATTTTTACCATCTAACTCAACTCCTTATTTTCTGCCATTTAGAGGGTATTATTATCTTCCATCTTCTTTTTCCCAACCATCCAATAGTCAAACAATATTTATTGAATGTGTAATAAATACTATGACCCAAGACAATTGGTGTCACAGTTTAATAATCACCAACAACCCGTAGTAGTATCCCCATTTCAAAAATGAGAAAATTGAAACAAAAAGCTTAAGGTTATGGACTTATCAGTAGAAGAAAAAAACATATTTTTATCTGAAGAAATCTTCCAGTCATACTATATACTCAGCTCCTTAACAACCCTCCTTAATTTAAATTGTACCCCACTCTGAAAAATTTTCTTCCATGTGTATTCTCTCCCAACACCATAAATTGTATATTTTTAATTTGCCTTCTCCTATCTCGTTCCATTGATACCCCTATCTATAAGGCAAAGTTAAATCTATCATACTTATCTACTCATATCCACTATACTTTTGTTTCTCTGAAGCTCATTACATTAGAAGTAGTTTTAATTAAGAAAATATGCTTCATTTTCCCAAAGATCTGTCATGGAGTTTATTGTGTATAGATATAGATACAGCAATAGAGATATTTCTGTACCTATATACATATATTAAATTCTGAAAGCCTTTCTGTACTTTGTATAACACTTCCCAGTAATATTTTCTACTTTCACCTTAGGTCTTTACAACACAGTACTAGATTATTGAAATGGTATTCTGACTAATCTCTATCACCTTCAATGTTCTATGTCCCATGCTGTTAATAGCTTATTATTATATTAAAATAGAGGAAAAATGCATGCTTACTTTTATTTTCTCCAAAGAATCTAACAAAGTTCCATATTTGTTAACATCCATCTTCCTAAAAATGGTCATGCAAACTGTAGTTACAGTAGGGCATTTACTTCATTGGATTAAAGAATAATACTGACACTTCCAGTCCATGAAATACTGGGTAAAAAAAAACTATCATCTTTCACATACATAAATTCCCTATCAGAATTCACCAAGCATTGGATTGTTCACCCACTAATGATCCTTCGATGTCGGCTCTTCCTATCATTGTGAAGCAGAATTCACCAAGCGTTGGATTGTTCACCCATAAACTCCCTATGACAAGTACTATATGTTTTCATTACACTCTGGTTTTTCCCATACTGTGAAATTTACGACATTATACTTACAAGTTTTTAATTTTCTGACATGTAATATTACATCATAGTAGAACATAGCTTTTGGGGGATGGTATCGCTGAAAATCAACATATTCAAATTCATAGAAAATAGAATCTGCTAAATCATTTCCCAAAATGGCTGTGTCAACACTGATGTTTTCAGTTTTTTGAATTTTAGTCATTCTTTTGGGTGTTTAACTGTGGTATCTCATTTGTGTTCACTTAACTTTTGGTGATGTTGAACATCTTTTCATATACTTAATGTCTATTCTCATAACTTCTTATTGTTAAGTAAATGAATAAGGCTATTGAAAATACTAGTTAATATTTGAAAAGATTTTGAGAGCATTTCTAACATAATGAATGCTCAGAAGGCACACTAAATTAACAAACTGCCTTAGTTTTGGGTATGCAATGGAGATATTCTACGGACCAGTTTTGATAGAATATCTAAGGAAATCATTTTTCCTTAGATACTTTATGCACAGCAAACTGTGACTTACAGATTACCATATCTACATGATATGATTTCACTTTCCACTTTTGTCAATATGCAAAGTCTATTGTCCATACCTATATGGTAAATAACTAGGATAATACATTGTAAAAGAAAACCTTAATTCCAAGAGTTTCTTTTCTATGAAAGTTCCAATCTTGATTATTAGGATTTCTAACATCAGAACAGTGATTTGTAATTCTGAGTATCCTTAGATAAAAATTTCATTGAAATGCTACTTGAACCCATTCTATTCTCTGACAATTTGCTATAGCCCCATTTTTACATACATGGCAGACTTTCTTTCCTCACTGATTTCTTGACATACAGCCATTTTGGCTCATTACCATAATTTAATTTCAACTATAACTGATCCTTTAATTTAAAGTCATTAAACTTACTATGGGATGTATTTCTCATATCTGACACCTCTTAATCTATAACTATTGTTCTTAAGGTAATATTAATAAGAATTAACATTGTTAGACTGAATAAAAATGCAAAATCTAGGTAAAAAAGATACATTTAAAATTTAAAGATATATTTAAAATGCCAGATACAAAATTACTGAAAGCCCAGGAATGGAAAAGAAACATGAAACAAAACAAGACTAAACAGAAGCAGTGAAACAAAAACCAAAGAAATAAAGTTTTTACTATTGCCTAGTATATTGTGAGAGCTCAGTAATTATTAGTTTTATTTTCTCAGGTATATAATGATGTGGATCAGATTTTAAACCAGGTAACCTAAAGTCCATTTCTCTTAACTGGTATGCAGGATCTCATGAGCACAGATTAAACATTGTAAATAAGAAATGGGATAAAGCTGTATGGAGGGCCCTCAAATTAATGAAAATGGAACAACCACTTGACCCAGGAATTGCTCTCCTGGGAATTTACCCAAAGGTGACTTCAACATGGGTACAAAGGGACACTTGCACTCGGATGTTTACTGCAGCACTATTTATAATTGCAAGGACATGGAAGCAACCGAAATGTCCCAAAACAGATGACTGGGTGAAAAAGATGTGGTATATATACACAATGGAATATTACTCATCAATTAAAAATGACAAATTAGATGATTTTATGATAACATGGATGGACTTAGAAGAATTCATATTAGCAGAAACAAGTCAAAAAGAAAAAAAACAGAAACCAAATGGTTTTACTACTATATGGGACATGGGAAAGATAAATAAAAATCCATGAAGAAAAGTCAAAATAAGCCAACAACCAAAGTAAAGTACAGGACTGAGGAGCGGGGATGGGACAGGGTGCAAATGGTCAGGGAGCAGGGGAACCCCAGAGATCACAGAGATGTGAAATTCATATATAAATAAAGTATTTAAAAAAAAACAATTTCCACATTCCTACCCCCCCCAAAAAAAATAAGAAATGAGATAAAAGAAAGATAATAGGAAGTTATACTTGCAAAGAAATTACACTTGAATCTGATCTGTTCTCTAGATTAAATTACCTGTTTACAGGATTAAAAACTCAGAAATAAATTCTAAATGACATTAGAGATACAATCAGTAAAATACAAAGCTGCCAGTCTTAGAAATTCATGTCTGTTTTTACTGATTTTACCTGTGTTAAAATCACCACAGGCTGCTCTCCATCAGTTACTTCTGATGGAGTAAGAAGTCTAAAGCAGACTTCTTCCTCGGAAAGAGGATACTTTTTTGACTAAAGACTTTTATGCCAGGTATGCCCAAAAGTTTTACTGAATTAGACTAAATATCAGTCTAAAATGCTTCTACCCAAATTAAATCATTTATCTCAAATTTCCTTCACTCCTCCCTATTTTCTTGCACAGTTGTTCCATGTAATAACTTTTTTTTCACAGATATCCCTCTAGGAAAACCAGACCAACACATCCTACATAGAAGATCTTTTAGAGTTTTGCCTTCATCTGAGTCTCCAATTTCAGCTTGTACATAACTTTGATATGCTCTTCTTTAACAACACAATCCTGTTATTTCATCTTAAAGTTAATTCCTTCTCATATTGTCCTATTAAATATTTGCTATTCCTTCTACTCAACGTTTAAGAATTTCATTTTTAGGAAAGCTTTCCTGCTATTGCATGTTTTAAAAGCATCTTGGATTTAATTATAGTATACTGTTGCATTTGAAATTATATTTATTTTTATCACCATTTTGTTAATTATTCTCTTTCCCCCTGGACTATGAATGCATAAATGACTACAAAGCAAACAACCTAGGAAATAGCTACCTACTCATCATTGTATTCCCAGCATATTGTAAGGTGTCTGGCAAATAACAAGTGCTCAATAAATCTATGCTGGTAAAAATAATGAAGATCACCACTGTTGAAATACCTGATATTATTGCTAGAAAATCATAATGTAGTATTGCAAAATATTTGTCCAAAACTGGTCTTCTCTGTCTCATCCTTCCCCTCATTTCGAATAAACTTATTATTTATCCTTGCAATTGCAACACAAACATCATTTCCTCAGAAAAGCCTTCAACAAAAACTGCTACTACCAGATGAAAAGCCCTATGTTATGCCTTCTTATAATACAAAGAATATTCTTTCATACATTTAACCATATTTCTTACAATTCTACACTATTTAAGAATAAATTGATTAATTAATCTCTTCTTCCCTGCCGCCAGTATACTCTAAGTATTAGCAGGCCATAGTTGAGTGAATGAAGATGAAGAAGATTGTCTCTTCAATTAAAACTGTAATTTTCAAAAGGAGTATTTGGACCCCTAAAGATTAAAGGAGGTAGCTGCTAGTCTGATAGAACATCTGAACCAATCTTTTGGTTAAAATGGCGTAGCATATATAAGAGATCACTATTCATAAAGAAGAGAATAAAATATATATGAAGAAATAAATTATGACTTTATACAGACTGTTCCCTAGAATTATAACACAAATATTAACCAAGCCCAGTAAAATTAATGTCTTGCATATTATACTCAATATGCCAAATAGATTGTTGGAAATCGTCTCTACATAATATTATTTAAAAAATGGTCTTAGGGTGTCAAAGTTTTGACTATGACATCAGCTTGTTTGCATATACTGCTATAAAACTATCTTAGAGTTATTTTAAAACCTTTTTCCCAAAAATGATAGATAACATGCTATGAATAACATGCTATGAATAAAATATACTGACAACCTACACCATTTATGCAACACTCACTATGTGTTTCATTTAACACAAATGTAACGGGATGTTTATATTGTCTCCCTTTCAAAGCAGGGCTTCCTTTACCTTCATCTAGGAAAAGTGGTCTATATCACCTTCTGAGCTTGTAACATTGAACATTGCCTATATGGCTGCTGGATGTCCACATAGCTTAAATTAGTTGGGGACTGGGCCAGTCTTAGGACATAGCCACACATTAAATCATAGCTGGAAGATTTCAAGACTAGTTGCTGATGAATACAAGTCTATATTAGAAATTGACAGATGGTTCATTTACTATCACAGATTCTGAGATTAAGTTCAGGTGAATGCAGGTTGGTTACCTATGAATGACTCATACAGATGTTGGTTACTCAAATAATGCCTCATGTAGGAGTCTTTTGGTTTTTTTTTTTTTGATATTTCAGTTTTATGCTAAGTACATGGACCTTTTTGTTGCAAAACTATGTGCTATTCATCTGACTGTGTGTATAT
The DNA here is from genome assembly GCA_004024945.1 of Uropsilus gracilis. NCBI lineage: Eukaryota > Metazoa > Chordata > Mammalia > Eulipotyphla > Talpidae > Uropsilus > Uropsilus gracilis. The sequence continues at coordinate 49,793 of PVHY01009122.1, read as the reverse complement.
GTTTATTTCTAATTCACATCTGGCCACATTCCTAATACTGATTCACTTTTTCCTGAATTGTCCAGTCTGTTCCCTCCTGTCTTAATATTACATATTGTCTGGGTGCTGATTGTATATTTAAAGAATTTAACTCTTCTGATTTTGATATTCAGAGTTTATGGAATTTAGGGGATAGCAACTGCTCATAAATTCTTTATTTCCCATTATCTTGGAAACTTATAAGACAATTTTTCATTTATTTTTCTCTTTGTTTTGTTAACCATAGTTTCAAACCACCCTATTTCTCATTGTCACACCACATCTTACTGACACTATAAATGTATGTGATCAACAGAACAACCATGAAGCAGCCATTTGTCAAGTTAATGGTGCCCTTGCCTTGAAAAGAAACAGAAATATTTCTTGTTGATTCTTTGTCCCATTCACAGACCCCTTGAACTGTCCTAATCCCCTATTTTTGACCATTAATTCCCTAGGCGCACAATCTAATATGCTGTTTCACTCCTTTCAACTTTATCTTTTCCCACATTTTCAGGGTAAAAATTGGAACATTATTCTCTAATAATAGGTACTTCATAGATGTTTTATCTTTGCTCCTTCAGACCTCTAATTTCTACTTTAAAACTATTATTTTATTCTAGACATCACTTGGCCCACATTGGTTATGTGGTTCTTTTTGTTAACAACAAATACATATCTACAACAAATTAAAAAATTAAAACATATATCACAAAACCTCACAAATCCTATGTGGTTCACAAATACACTTATATTTATGCTTCATAGTCATCATTTCCAAACACAATCAGTAAATAGTATAGATAAGTAAAGTATGTGCCAGAAAAAATGGTTATAATACGCAGGAATTTTTAGCAATTTGAAATAACTAATTTCATATAAAAAAACTATAAAATATCTTTTAGGAGAATCTGGATATAGAGAGATACTTTGCAGAAACAGAAAACAGCCATATCTAGGGATATCCCTGAATAAAAGTCAAGCCAATGCCTATCTGTCATCAGTTACTTCTGAAAAGTAGGTTCTAGAATCCTCACAAAGCTCAGAATTAAGGGGCTATAGAGACAGAGGAAACAAGAAAAAGTACTCTAACCAGAGAAAAGAAGGACTTTAACTGTAAAAAGGGCTTTCCTGTTCAGGGTTCTCTACTCTTGGGTGATGGCTACTTGGCATGTAGGTGACTTGGGCATATAAAAAGAACAAGTCTGGTTTGAAAACTAAAACATTATAAGTATTGTCCTTGCAAAACAATAAATAAACCACACTTATAATGAATAACTAGACTTTTGTTGGCTTAGCTTGGAATATAGTAAAAGGTAATTGTAAATGCTTGTGTACACACACATACTGATATATACATACTTCAGAATTGTTTTAAAATGTTACCCTGTATTAGCAGCATCTTTACAACACTTTATTTTTTCCTTTCTTGCTTGCTCTCTAGTTCATTTTTCTCTACCACCATTCTCCCAAATGTTGGCACAATTTTAACTATTATCTGAAACTTTCCAACCCTGGATTCACTCCTTTCAGGGACAGTTCAGAAATAAACACATTGTGTTATGATCAATGGTGGTTAGAGATAAAAGAAGTGAATGAATGAATGAATGAATGAATGAATGAATGAATGAATGAATGAATAATATTCCATGGTCTGTGAAGCAAGCAGGCAAACTTAAGCTAGTTTGTAATTGTTTTCAAGAGATGAGGAACCATGCTTCTAACCCAGGACCAAAGCACTTGTCCAGATTGTAAAGGCAAGATGATACCTACATGAAATTAGTTCATGGAAGCCAGAATTCAGCACTACACAAGCATCAATTATGGCATTAAGCTCTTCATGAACCTGAACACAGATTTCTTTGTGGTATTTTTTTCTCAAGCTTTATTGATTTGTCAATTGTTTATATAACTACATATTTTAGTACAATTTTACAACTCCATATGTACATATGCCTCAACTCTTCCTCCACCAAAGCCAATAATCCTGTCACTTTCCATCCCCATCTCCTCTTCACTATATCCCATCTAGTAACCAGTATAATTTTCAGTCTGTGAATTATTCTTATATTTTTCCAGTTTGCTTTCTTTGGTTATTTATATTCCACAAGTCTATAAAAGCATTCATTAACTTTCATGACCCGGTTTATTTCACTTAGCATAATCACCTAAAGTCCAATACACTTTGCACCAAAAGGCACTATTTCATCCTTTTAAGTAACTGTGTAGTATTTTGTTGAGAATATATGTCATGATTTCTTTATCCAGTCATCTGTCAGTGGGCTATATATAGGTTGATTCCACAACTAGGCTATTGTGAATAATGCTGCTAGAAAAATGGGAGTGTATTAATCTTTTGATTTTAGTGCTTTCATATTTTTTGGGTAAATACTTAGCAGTAATATTGATAGATAATATGATACTTCCTTAAAAAAAATCTCCACACACTTTTTAATAGACTCTACACTAAACTATATTCTTACCAATAGTGGATGAGTGTTTCTTTTTCTTCACCTCCACACCAATATTTGTTGTTGACAGTCTTTTTAATATGACCATTCTTGTACGGATGGGTAAGGTAATATTTCAGCATGGTTTGATTAAAATTTCCCTCATATGAAGTGATGTTGCACTTTTTTTGTTTGTTTGTTTTATCATGTGCCTATAGGACAGCTGAATGTCTCTATTGGAGAAGTGTCTCTTTTGCCCATCTTTGATAGCATTATTTATTTTTATTGTTATATTGAGTTCCTTATATATTTTTGAAATTAACTGCATGTCACATGTATGATGTACAAATGTCTTCTTTTAAGTGTAATTTGTATTTTTATTTTTATGGGTTTTTTGTAATACAAAAGTTGTTTGTTTGTTTTTTTAGTTTGATACAGCCTTGTTTGTTTATTTTTTTGTTTTCCTTGCTGATGGAGTTTTGTCCTCAACATCTCTGCAGTTGATGTCCAGGAGTTATGAATCAGCTGTATTTTCTTTCGATATCTTATGATTTCAGATTTTATATTCAAGTCTTTAATCCATCTTGAGTTAATTCTTGTGTATGGGATTAAACAATGATCTCAAATGATTCTTAGTCATTTTTTTTTTGCATGTGATTGTCCAAGTTTTGTTAAAGAGGCTTTCCTTTCTCTATTCTATGGTAATGGCTACTTTGTCAAAAATTAGTAGTGCATTTTTTTATTTATTGATGAATACTGTTCCATTTTGTATATATACCATCACTTTCTGACCCATTCATCTATTAGTAGAAATAAGCCAGAAAGAAAAAGAGAAATACTGGATGGTCTCACTTATATGAGGGGTATAAGGAAAACAAGCAAATGGACAAGAAAAAGTTAAAACTGTCAACAGAACTGAAGCATAGAGCAAGGGAAGGAGAGGAGGGTAAAATCAGGGGAGGGATGGGCACAAGAGATTAAGATGGCTCATGGGTGATAAGGTGGTGGGAAAACCTTGGTGTAGACAATGATGTAAAAAATATATATTAAAAAAAGAAAAAATTAGTAGTCCATATACATGTGGGTCTGTTTCTGGGCTCTCACTTCGATTCCATTAGTCTGATGTGTTTTTATACAAATAACATACAGTCTTAAAGAATTGCTGTGTATATAGTTTGAAATTAGGGTGTGTAATATCTATTTTTTTCTTCTTTTCTCTGAAGATTTCTTTGACTATACAGGGTCTCTTGTGGTTCTATACAAATCTTATAATTGTTTCCTCTATTTCTTTAACATGTAACTGAGCTTTTTCAATACATTGCATCTATAAGTTCCCTTAGATAATATTACCATTTTAACAGTGTTTATTCTTCCAATTCAAGAACACAGGCTACCTAGACTAAACTATATTCTTACCAATAGTGAATGAGTATTTCTTTTTCTACCTTTGTATCCTGTGTTTCTATTTCTTTGTGTCTTCTTTATTTTCTTTGACAATGTAGAGATCCTTCATTCCTTTTTATATTTATTCCCAGACTGTTCTCTTAATTTTTCTTTCTTCTAATTCATTGTTTGCATGTAGAAAAGCAATAGAGATTTATATTTGTATTGTATCCTACCATTTTATTATATCCGTTTATTAATTGCAGCAGTTTTTTTGTAGTGTTTGGATTTTCTATATATGTTATGATGTCACCTGTTTATAGTCATAGTTTCACTTCTTTTTCAATTTGAATTCTTTTTTTGTTTTTTTCTTGCTTGATTGCACTGGTTAGGATTTCTAATGTTATGATGAATAGTAATGGTGAAAGTGGCCACCCTTCCCCTTGTTCCTGATCATAGGGTAAAATGCTTCCAGTTTTTTCACCGCTATGATGTTAGCTGTGGGTTGTCTTATGTAGCATTTACTATCTCATGTTCCTTTAAACTCAATTTTATTGAGAGTTTTTAATCATAAATCAGTTTTGAAAATTGCTAAATGACTTTTGGGCACCTATTAAAATAGCCATATGATTTTTATTTTTCTTTGTGTTGCTGTGGTGAATGCAATTGATTGATTCATGTAGTTAAACTATACTTGCATCTTGAGAATGAATCCCACTTGGTTGCTGAGCATGGATTTCTTAGATAGTTTCAAGTTTCAGATTTAGAGTCTTTAAAATGTTATAGCAGCTGATGTACTTGGAATATTAATTTAGCATACACTGATTCTGTCTGCTCTATTCATCAACTGGTCACCTGTTTTTCAACAAAGCAACAGCTGTTTGGTTATTAAATGTTGTATTACAGGGGAGAGGGTTATATTAGACATATTTATGGAGGCATAAACTCTTCTACATAAGCATAAATTGATGTGAGAATTGTGATTGAAAAAATCATTCCTAAGAATGAGTTAACTCCTTACTATTTAACTTTTAATATTTGCGCATGTTGGAAAACTATGATTAAAGTCAAAATATCCTCCTAACCCAGGAAACTGTTCAATAAGGTAAGAGGCAATTTCATTACTGAATAAATTTTAAACTAGAATGCAATGTACAATACAGGCAATTTGCTAATAGATTGAAAAAAACAGAAATAAACCTCACCCCTTTGTTATTCAACCAGAAATAACTCATTTCATGTATTTTCTCAAGATAAACAATAACTGATCTTTAAATAAGTGACTTGACAGTGCTATTTATCTTATTGTTCATCCTAAATTTACTTCAGATGATTCTATATTAACTAATTGATTTTATTCAAAGAAATATAAAATTTCAATATTCTTTATGACAAAAACATGGTTTTGCAATATAAACTCATCTTCATCTTGTTAAAGATAAACACCTACCCTCCCAAAGAAATTGGAAATTGACATTCTAAGTTTCTTGAAAATTACATTTAAAGAGCTGATTCCTTCTACTTTATGGTGACGTGAAAGCAATATGCATCTAATAGAAACCATACTTTGAAATTTGAATTTTGATCTTCAGACTAGCAACATGCTATATAATACTCTCTCAAGATACTGGGAAGCAGAGGCATGCAGTAGCATGCACTCAAGGCATGCCATCAGTTTGGTAAACACGGATATTCTACAGTCTGCTGCGTTGTCATTGGCTTTGGATACAGATGGTCCCTCGCTTATGGTGACTTGACATGATATTTTCAATTTATGAATTATCTTAATTTCATTCTAATTGTAGATACCATTCTCTGTCAAGGAATATCTGTAAGATCTAAAATGAATAGTGAAGTTTCAAACCATAAGTGATCAGAGACTTTTCTGCAACAGGATCTAGGTCAAAGGACTTTTAGAGAGAAATGGCTAAAGTTAAGCAAGGAAATTATCTGGCTTATAACCAAACTTAAGAGTTTGCATAACTTGAAAACTAGTTCTAGTTTCTAGTTAGCTACTTATGATTATTTGACCTTGGGTTTTGACTACTTGACCTTTAGCTATTTACAGGTTTAGTTATAAGAACTACTTTAACACTTGATTTATTAAAAACCTGATTAAATGATTTTCATTTAATGACTTGTGACTAATATTCTTTGTGAAGTTATCATTCAAATTGGGTTTGGATATTGAAGTTTCTTGGTTTATGTCTTTTTTTTCAGTGTTTTTCCCCCCTGATTGATTGATGAGTCACATGAATCAATCTATTCCTCCACTTTTCTTTCTTTGATGTCATGTTCTTAGAAATACCTGCTAAAAATTCTAATAAATTTACAATTTAATAAAGTTTTCACCCTGTAATAATTAATAAATATGCAATGCAAACATATTTTCCATCTCTAACTTCACCAAATTCTTCACTTTACCTCAGGTTCAGCAGTCACAAAAACAGAGGGGGAAGAAACAAAGGAAGATGCAAGTTTCATAGATGAGGTAATGTCTACTATGTATATTCTCTGATGACTAAGTAACTACATTTTTTTCCATCTTCAATCATGTTAAGATGTCCTCCCTTTTACCTTATAAGGGAAAAAACAAAAATTACAATCTGAATGAAATATTCAACAATGAAACCTTTATGAGCTAAAGGAACTTTAAGTCATCCCTTCTCTATCTCTTAAAACCTAAACTATGCATCAGAATAGTTTCTTATTTGTTATATAATGGAGCGCCTTACTAAAAATTGGTAGCATCAATACCTAATTTTCACCTATAATAGAACCCTGGATATTATTATGCAATTTTTAAAGTATCTTTTTGTTTAGTAAAACTTTATCTCACATGCACCTATAAACTCATATTCTTTATTTTAGTATATTATCTTCCTTCTGAGTTATTATTAAAAAAGACTTCCTCTTACCATCTAAGAAATTTGCACACCAAAAAGATGTACTTTGGATATCCTTTGAGTGAGATGTATTAGCATTTTATAAGGATTAAATCCCAAAGTAGAGTGACATAAAACTGATCAGAAGTCAGTCACAGTTTGCTTATGACTCAAAGAATTTCATGATATACTCAAGAAAGTATATAGAACCATATCACTGAGATATGGCAGGTTTGATTTCATACCATTACAATAAAAAGAAGAGCAATAAAGTGAGGAACACAATTTTTTCTGTTTCCCAGTGTATCTGAAAATGTTGCTAATACTTTTCTGTGGTTATATTAATTGTGCATACTAGAAAAACAAAGTATGGTTCTAGAATAAAAATGCACAGACCCAGAGGATAGTATTGAAATCTCTGAAATAAACCTACACTTACAGGAATAGTCAACTTAGAATAAAGGAACCAAGAGTATACACTGGAGAAATTAAAATGTCTTCAATGAATGGTGCTGGGAAAATTTGACAAATTTCCCAAAGAACAAAACTACAATACCTATCTTATACCATATACCAAAATTAACTCAAAATGTATTAAAGATTTGCTTTAAGAACCCCAAATCGTAAAATGCATAGAAGAAAACATGACCAAAAAAACTCTACAACACTTGACTTCTGTGATATTTTTGAAGATTCATCTCCAACAGCAAGAGAAACAAAAGACAATACAAACAAACGGGACTACATCGAATTTAAAGGTTTCTACACAGCTAAAGGGACTATTATTAACACAAAAAAACACCCTTCTGAATGGGAGAAAGTATTTTTGCACAACATATCTGACAAGGAAATAATATCCAAGATCGAAAAAGAACTCATATGATTCAACAAAAGAAAACAACTCAATCAAAAGACTTAAATAGACACATCTCAAAAAAGTTAAATGAATAAATAAATAAGACTTCAAGTTCATTCTTAAGTCACACATTTCCTCAACTGCACTTAATTTTCTGTATTATAATAACTGAAATTTATCTTCTTTTCATAGCAAAGGCATTATTTTTCATGAATGGTTAGGCACAGAATTAACCATGGCCCTTTAAGAATCAATAATGTGCTCACCTAACTTCAATCAAGAAAGCACTTTATCAGTGAGGAAAATTGTTATTCACCCAGAGGTAAGTATGGTAAAAACAAATTGCAGTGCTAATTGAAACAGTAGCCACTTAACAAATCTGGAAGAATTTTTTTCCCAATGTGTAGACATTTTTCTGTGACAGCTTTTCCTTCTTAGTCACCTGACAAACTCAATAAATCACTAAGTACTATATATTTTACCTATTAAATCTCTGAAAATCATGCCTTTCTCTCTAGCCCCTCAGCTATAGCCTTCAGGTCTTTACCATCTATTATCAAAATTATTACAACTCACTTTTGATTGCTTTTCTAGTTGACAATATTCCCCTGTTCCAGTCTTTCTTACGCATCTGTTCAAGTCTGATTTGACCATTTGACTTCCCAGAATAAATTTCTCCTTTCTACACTATAGTCAGAATCAATCTCAAACCTCCTCACCTGTAATACAGGGCATTATCCAAATCTTTCTAAATACCAAACTCTCTCCTTCCAAGTACTCTGCTATGAACCAGAGGGCCAGAAGCTTACATTGCCCTGAGCAATATATATATATATATATATTTCCATATCATTTCTGAGAAGCTCATTAATGGAGACATCTCTTTCATTATATTATCTGTTCAAAATGTTCTCCTAAATCTAGAAATAGTATTCTTCCTGTTCAGCTCAAACAGAGGCAATTTTCTCTAGAAAATCTAGATGCTTGAAGACAGAATAACTACTAAATGAGACTATATCTCTTATTAAAACATCAGGGACCTTATACATACTAGTCTATTTAATAAATATAATAACCCTAGGAAACAGTATTGATTGCTAGTTTCATTTTCTTTTCATATGAGAAAACTGAAATTCTTCAGGATTAAGAAATTTGCTCAATGCCCACAGATAGTACGTGGTAATACTAAGCTATGAACTGATAACCTGAATTCAGAGCTTCCACAGTCATTATTCTAACTCCATACTCACTTCTGGTATTTATCACAGCACACAGAAGAGTCTTGAAACCCATAGTTATCATTCTATTCCTGAATCTATTCTGACTCTTTCAGGGCAGGAACAATGTTCCTATAATACTCCTTGGATTCTAAGTATCTATTTCAGTCCGGACATAGTAGATACTTGAATAAATGAGGGAGGATGAAGAATCTCATGAATTATTTTATTTTTATTTCCCTTTCCTTTTGTTCACTAATCAATAACTGTGGATACCTAAAAGACAAGCTAAAGAATGATGTAAATATGAGCCTCAAATCAGTCCAGGTATATGTTTGATATTATATTAGAAAATTTAGTTGAGAAAATGAAAACAACTGATTTAAATAAGATTTATATGTCTTCATGGAAGTATCCTCTTTCTTATCACAAATGTATATTTAAATTTTCCTGCTGCATGTTTTGCCTTCCCAATTAAATGTTCATTTTCTTTGTGAGACAGTGTGTATAAATATATATATATATATATATTCCTATATATTCCTTCATTCATGTCTCACCCATTGCTTAATAATAGGAAATGCAATGTGGGATAGTCAGTAAACATCTGTTCATCTGTTGAATAACTAAACCAATCATTTAATTCATCATGCTTTCTTAATACAATAGTATAAATCTACTAAGATATTTATAGTATTTGAATTAAAGATGTACATATCTGAAGAAGTTATTATGATGTCTCTTTCTTAGAGAAGTTAACACTGAACTGCCTCTTCCTTACATCTTCATTATTTCATCATTCACATTTTAGAGATTATTTAACTTTCTAATAGTAGGTTAAAATCTTACTTAGGGTTTGCCACTTATATGAGTGATATTACTAAGTATTTAAAGCCTTAAACTAAGAACTCATAACAGATAATGAGTAACACATGGACAGGTGGAGAAGTCAGGTAGATTTGCTACAAAATTCCAACTCTGTTACTTATTATCTTTATGGCCTTGGGCTGGTTACTTAACCTCTCTTAGCTACATGCCTATCCTTTGGATGGTTTTACTGAATGAAGCCTTTAACAGATTTGGCATGTAGAAATGAATACTTGATTGTTTTTCCTGATAAAATACAAGAAACTGGGGATTTTTATCAGCTCTGACAAGAATAACATTTGTGGCTTTAGATAAATAACGTAACTATCTGAGCCATTTTTTTTCCTTTCCTTTACTATGCTAATAAATACTTCTGACAGAAAGCTAGTGAATCCACTTCTCAGCCTTATCTAGTTATGCATCCCATTACATAAATTTTATATTAAAGCATTTTCTAAGAAGACTGTGTGGAGAATTCCTGGGTCGGTTTACATGTTTAAAGAATACTTCTTAGTTGCCTACCATGTACCATGGCCAATAAATAAACAAAGTAGAAAATAATCTACATTTCAAAATCCAGGACCTCAGCAAACACTACAGAAAATGCAGCTTTTGCACACCTAGCCTTATAGATAGGAAATTTGTAGTTACACAAAACACAGTCCATGCCAGACTTGAGGTAGAGCTGCATTTTAACAGGATTTCCAAATGATTTTCGTAAAAGTTTGAAAAGTATTGGTATGGCCAATAGGACTCAGCTCTGGCTTGCACATTAGCGCTGCTTGAAAATCAATTACGTTTGTACATGTCCAGTCCTGTGTTCACAAATGAATCTGATCTAACGGATGTGATGTGGGATCTGAGCGTTTTTATTTTTTTAAAGATGCCTGGTGATTCTGATACACTGCAATATATAAGACATCTATTCAACTCTGTGCCAGTCATATATTAATGCAATAACACCTTGTAAAGTTCATCTCTTTAATTAGTAAGCATTTATAGATTTAAAGTTTTAGTTGCACATTTAACGATATTTAAAAAGTCGCTCAAAGACACATACACAGAAAGCTCTCAGTATCATGTCTTAAAATTGCATACAATAATTTCAAAAATTTTAATTTTAATAAGAATATTTAAAATATGTAGAGACAGATTTCATCAATTTGTATGTGTTTATGTAAAAACAAACCCAAAAAAGCTTGATCTAAAAACAGAGTCCCTGTATCTTTTGTTGACATTTATAAAAAATAAATAAAAGTTTCATTATAGGATATAGAGGAATCCAAATGGAAAATGAAAGCTGCTCTTCTCCAACAAATCTATCTTCCCAAAGGTAATAACTATTTGTATTTACTTTTGTCTTCTGAAAAAAAAAATTTTAATACCACATAGATTGATGGATTCATTTTTATTTCCACAGACCAGAATCACACTGTCACTATGTTCTTTATATTGCCCTTTTCATTTCATATAACTTAGAAATTCTTCTTTTCAGTATCTACCTTTTTCTTTCTATAACATGGTTTTCAATTCTCTACTGATTGAAGTCCTGGTTATACCCAGATCTTGTTTTATGTTTTTTCTTTGTTTGTGGTTATTGATTATTTTTCTATATCACATTAAATGAACATCTTTATATGAATGGCACAATTTGGTGAGGATCTCTATGGGGCATATTTTCATGGTGCAACTCCTGGAACAAAAACTTTAATTTATCTATGTATTACTAAACTGACACTTAGGAGGTAAACATCTACCTTCTCTGCACTATTATATGCTTCTGTATATAATTTTATTCTCACTAGTACAAAACATTCTAATACTTGTCAATCTGCTCTATAAAAAAGGAAGTTCTATATTGTTTAATATATTACAGTCTTAATAAATGAAAAGGTCAATCATCTTTTCATATACTTAATCTTTTTGTCAACTATATCCCTTTTCTGGCTTTTGTGTTTAATCTGCTTAGTTAAGTTCAGAAATCAGATGCTTAGGAGCAATGCCTTCATTCATTTGTTGCTAAATTAGGAAATAACACTAGAGAACCAGAGAAAAGAAAGGCATCAATAATAGGTACTACCCCAGATTGCATATAGGCATATCAAGGATTCCACGATTCATGGATACAACACTTCCAGCTCTCTGAGAACTTCCTGATTATGACCAGAATCTAAAGCAGAAGTCAAAATTTGCTAGGAAAAGAAGGGGACTTAGGAAGTTTGATAAATTCTCTTTTATTGTCTGAGTCAATGATTCAGCATTAGTTACTATACCACTCCAGGTATGACAAAGCCTTTCACAGGAACAGGGGTCATTCTTCCAGAGAAAATGGAAACTATATCTAGCTCAGAGAGGGAAAAGTCCTGCTTAGAGGTTGATATTCCTAAAGCAAAGCCAAATAAACAGGTGTTAGCACCAAAGCTCACTTAAATAGGTCCAAGTTAGGAATCTCATTTATCTTTTAACAATGTGATTAGATGACTATCTTACAGCCATGCCAAAAAATAACAGTGTAATTACTAAAAATATTTTGTCATTCCCTACTCAGAATAGATTATTAGATGTTAGTAGGGAAGCTTGCAAAGAATTTAAGGGCTTATTTTTAAAAAAAAGTAAGCAGGCAGAAATACCAATTTAACCTAAACACTATCTTTTCTTGAAAGTATACATGCCAAATAAAGTAATTACAAAGATAGGAGGAGGAAAAGGTACAAGGAAGTTGACTTAATAGCAAAACCTTAAAATGAATTGAAAAGGTAGAAGTTCCAAATATGACTTTCCCATTCTAAATGTAATTTCTAATATAGTTCCTATTATATGTATATTTAAATCCTATGAAAAAGCAATAAATAAGAACTGAAAGAGCTAGGTTATAGAGAACCTTGTAAATGACTAAGGTTTCATTCTTTTATAGACTAGAAAATGTAATTTGAATAAAGGAAAGATTTTGGCTTCTGAGAGGAGGGATTACTTCCTTGCTTCCTTTTTTTTTTTCTTATTTCTGACTCCAGAGTACCCAAAGCTGTTATCACCCTGACCTCATTGCAGGAGCAGAAGCACTCAGAAAAGACTTATAGAGCAGAAGGCATGAGGCAGTGATGATACTGTCCCTCCAGAAAAGATGCACATAGAAGTGAGCTCATCATCATAACAAATAGACCAAATATAAGGTGGTAGCCTTCATTAACATAGTACCAGAGGGGAGACAGGACCTGGAAGTATTGGAAGGAGACTCAAGACAACTAGCATGACTCTGCAGACAGAGGTGGAAAACACTGGAGTTAGGCCAGTGAAGGAGCAAGGACAATGGCAGATGCCGCGCAAACTGGAGGCCAGACTATATACAGGTGGCAACAGAAACACTGTGGATCAAAGGGAAGGTGGGATTCTACACAGACCAGTGGAGCATAACCCAATGAAATAAAACTTGTATTTACTACTGATTCAGGATTGTGAGTGACGGAGTTAAAATTGTATTGGGTGCCAAAATACCCTGATGTTTGGGGCCTGAGAGGAAGACACACAAGAAGAAGTGAGAAGCGCCACAAGGCAGATAAAAGGAAAGAGAAAAAAGGGGAAAGGAGGAGATGAGAATGGCAGAGTGAGAGAACAGGCCTGGGTAAAGCCCCTAGAAGAGAGAGTTGATGGTAGCAAGGAGTCATGCTGACTGGCAAAAGAGTAGCCAATGTGGAGAGTGTGGCACCGCAGCAAGGTGGCATAATGAGTTGGTACCTGGCGATGGCCAGGGATTTGGAAAGCTGATTTGTGTGCCAGAAATTGTGGAAGAAATCTGAAGAACGTTGGAGAAGCAGAGCAGCGTAGAACACTGGAGAAGAAGCGAAGAGAAGACGCTGGAGAAAGACTGGACTGTGCAGAGTGCCTGCCTCAGGTTTGGAGGGGCAAAGGGTGTCATCTTGGACATGTGTCTTTGGGACATTTGGAACTGAAAATGGTGACTGGGCTAAGATAACTGGCCACTTGTGGCTGTGAGGATTTTTTGTTTTCCTGGTTACTTTCCTTGTAAATAAAACCCTGTTGTTGAATTGCATTTGAGTGGCAACTGCTACCTGGGAGGCAGCAGCCACTTTTTAAGAGCTTTTTTTTTTCCCAGTGACTTGTTGGTTGGTGGCTTCTGCCCCTGTCGACCCGATTTCACTACCATATTACGAGGGTGTACCAAGGAAATACATGTACACGTTTTACGCATTCATGACCCAAACCTGTAACTTTTCTATTTCAAAAAGCGCGACCCATATAACAAAATACTAGGCAGCTATTTTATTATTTACTTATTAAATTTTATTTCTAAATTTGTATAAATTCTTACATAAGTAAATAGGGTAAACGGTTACTGGCATGCCTTCCCTCCTCCACGCTCCACCGCCTCCACAGTCTCCGCTCTCATTGTTCTTTTTGGTTTATGTTGGGTTCATTGGGCCTTTGGTCGCTTTTTCTCTGCGGCTGTGTCCATTTGTCGGATGAGGGACTGTGTTCCAGGGCCACGGCACATTGTCCTTGATGGTTTGTGGTCCTTAGTTTTGTATTGGGCAGCCAGTTCATCGGTGTCTTCTAGTTGCTGGCTTCAGTAAGTCTCCTTGCCATTCCGCTATCTCTGCACCTCATTTCTCTGACCTCTGGCTTTGGGGATCCTTGCCCCCAGCCATTGTCATTGGTGAGGTTACTCGATGAGGGCAGGTGTTCACCGATGGACCTTGCAGGTCATCTCCTCTCCATCCGTTTGTGGATTTGCTGTGGAGCCAATGCCCTGACTCTGCGTGCTTCTTCTGAGTCCTACACATGTGTCGTGCAAGCTCTTTTCTGGCCCCTCATCTATATGGCTGTGTGCACGTCTGTGCTATTAGTCCTCCTGTGAGCTACGTGGAGTGAGGGTGAAGCAGCAAGGGTGTCATTACCCACCCACCCCACCCAACCCTCCCCGCTATTCCTGGATCAAGGATGTATCCAGTTTCGCCCGCTCGCTGGCCGGTCCCCCTTACCCGCCAGGTCGAAGGCAGAGGGGCCCAGTGGGGGCTGCATGGTTGCTGAATGGGTGCACCTGCTGGCGAACCTAGGCGCGCCTGCCGATCAGGGCAGGCGCAGCTCCCACGTGCCAAGCTGGTCGAGCTTCTCAGACCAGTTCCTAGGCCCCCATCTACTGCTGGGACATCAGCAGGAGGGGCCTAGTTAGGCAGCTATTTTAAATAATATTTTAAAATAAATATTTAAAGAGCTTAGGAAAAGTTACATTGTAAGGATGAAAAGAATACTAAATTGTATATCTAGTTGAAGGAAAATGCCTCTCTTCAAACAAATTCGAATTCCTACCTTTTCTCTTAAACCCTTTGCTAAAAACCGGACTCAAATCTGGCAATTCTCCCACCAGGATTGCTGACCAAAGGTTCCAGGCATTATCAGAAAGCCCCACTGGTCAAGAACCCAAGAGGAAAAAACAAAAAACAAAACGTGAGATGCGGGACACAGTTACCTTTTCCTGCTGCACAGTTTGCCCCTCACAGACCCTTTTTCCCTAATAAAGAGCCTTCCTCTTTGCTGGGCTCTGGCCTTTCTCTTTGTCTCTCAGGCTCTATCCGTATATACAAAATAATGAAAATACTTACTAAAGAAAGTTATAAGTAGAGATATAGAAAAATGCCAAAATATGAATGCTACTCATATTTTTCTATCCATTAATCCAAATTCAGTATTTTTAAAAACATATGCCAGATCGTCTTCCAATTATGAAAATATTAAGAAGATCATTAACAAGACTAAAAGCTTATCAAATTTCAAGTATTCCTAATCTACAGTTGGTATCACCTCCATGCCTCAGAGAACAGGAAAGTGTTCTGGATTTCAAGGGAAGCAAGTCTTCTTTAGTTTTCTGTCCAAATCCTGCAGGCTTATAAAGAATTAGCATTTTATTCAAATATTTCACAGTGAAGTATTTTTGCCACTCAAAAGTTGATTTTGCATGCATTTATTTAGTTATAGGTTTACATTAAGTCTACAAGCCTTGTTTAGTTTTTTCTTAATAATTTTCATATCCATTCCCACCTCTCTCCATAGCCTTTACACAGATTACCCTATTTTTTCAGACCGATTAAATTACCCCACCTTTAATCATCCTGAATAAATTGATCAGAATACCAGTAGGTGCTTCAAATATGCATATTTGCTTTTACCTTTGTTTTTAATTTTTTTCAGTAGTTCCTTGACTACAGATAAAATTTAAATTTCTTATTTACCAAACAAGACTATCATAATTTGTCTTTTCTATCTTCTGAACTTTTTCACATTATTATTACTTTAGGTATATAATTAATTACTATATTTATCTGTTTGATATTTATTAAATATTTTCAGAAGTAAAATGATTTGATTGAATATGTATGCTTGAATATTTTTATCAGACTGTTATTGATTGAATATGATCTTAGAGATCTCCAAGTTAACTTAGTTGTATAATGACTTTTCAGGATTTGGCTAGAATAAAATTCAGTTTGAGAATTTCTCCTCTTCAATTTGGATTAAGTGCCCTCTCACTATCACCATCCTCTATATTTGTGTGCCTCAATATTAATGTCCTTAAATTCCACTTCCCGTGAGGGCAAATGACAGGAGAGAAAACCAGAGTGATGCTTGAATCTTTTAAATACCAAATCATCCAGCTTTCCCCTCAGAAAATCTCAATCACTAGGGTTAGTTTCTGGCTCGAGCATCTGCATTTAACGGATGCTCTGATGCATGTGGAAATCAGAACCAGAGCTCTTGGAGAATGCCTTGAATATTTAATGGTTAAGAGAACTGAAATAGAAATGAAATTCTCCATGTTTACTATGCTTTTCACTCTATTATCTGTACTATCTTCTTGTCTACTTTTTCTGTCTTTGAAGTCTAGGCTATTGAAAAAAATTCGATCTTAACACCTCCTTCCATCTATTATAATTAAATTAAAGATCAGATCGTAAGTCTCTGAAGACTTCTCTTAAATGAGACTGAACCAGTCCTGCAGTGTTATCAGCTGTGGTTCAAAACATCTCTTAGGTGACCCTCTGGGACCCCGCTGTTCACTTTAGAGACAACTGCATATGGCATTCCTGAGGAAGTTTTAATGATAACCTTAGCATTTAAAGCATCAAAATGGAGAGGAACCTATGAATTTTGGATCTCTTCCTCTCTAACATTCAATATCTCAAATATTATGTTTCGCCCCAAACAAGATCTTTGTTAATTTAGAAAACACACATACAAAGTGATAATAAAGGACTGTGGATACCTTGGTTGATCCATCAGAAGAGGTGTGACTCTGTATCTCTGAGTCACATGAAGTCTTGTAAACCAATATTGTAAACTAATAATTAAAAACAAAAAAAAAAAGAAAGAAAGCAGTTCCTGTTCTATTATTACAATACAATTCCCTAAAGAAAAGTACTTTCAGAAATAAAAAATCAGTAATATTCTACATTGACTATCTTCCTGTCTCCTCTTTTTTATAGACTTAAAAAGTGATTAAAAGAAACTCAGGCTTCTTTTATTTAACTTCTGGAGCAGTGAATGATTTAGAATTTAACTATCACTCTTATTACAATGCTTCAGAACACTAGTAAATCTATTATGTAGAAAAGTAGCTCTTATGTTTCATTTGGGTGCATTAATACCTTTTCTTTGCCACAGGAAATAGATGAACAGTTGATTATCCTCATTGTCTCAGGACACTGAGATTAGATCGATGTGTACACTGTGTGTTTAATATACAAATGCTGAGTGTCAGCACCAATTCTTTAAAATACTACAAATGATTTCTTTTTTACAAGATTTAATTCAAGCTTACATATATAACAACACACTTTTAACAACATAAATGGTTACAATTATTACTGTCATCCCACAGACAATTTCTTCTTTTAAGTTTCCTTTACAATTCCTTTTGTACTTGGGTTGCTCAGACCTTTATCTCTTACATACTTCCAGAACTTAGAAATGTACTAAATTCTCAGCCTTTCTTATGCCATTCAATAAAATTTTGAGTGTCTACAATATACCAGCACTGTGATAGGTGCCAGGTATGTGTATAAAAATAAATCAAACACAGTCCCTGACCTTCTAAAACTTACATTCTACTATAGGAGAAAGATAATAAGCAAAGTTAAATAAATGTTTATAAAATATTGAATTGCAAAATCTTCTATTAAAAAATAGAAACAAAAGTTAAAAAATCATTTTCAGCCAGTTACTCCTCTCACTCTCTCTCTCTGTCTTTCTCTCTCTCTCTCTCTCTTTCTCTCTTATAATCAGACACTAACCCCTACTATGTCACTGTATATTGGCACCTCTACTTTCAACCCTGCTTTTCCTCCTCAGACTTATCTCTGTCTCCTAACAGCTTCAAAAAAATATGCTTTATATTAACCTGCTCAATTAATTTTAACAGACTTGAAATTGTTTTCAAGGATTAAATGCTATCATAGTGGCCAGAATTTGAAATGAACAGGAATTTGATTTGTGAAACATTGTATTATGATCATTGGACCTCCAAGCTTGTAATCCTCTAAAAATTCACAGGCACAGTATCATCTGGACAGGGAACTATCAGCCAAACAGAGCCAAATTTACGTTCTTTTTAGAACTGGTGCTGAAAAAGGAATTTCAAACATTTAAACTCAGCGTTACTTTTTAAAACTTGAAGTGGGTTAGTGCAATTAAAGTGCACTAATGACTTTCAGTGTAGATTTAACCTACATTAATCAGAAATTTTTTCCTTGTTTGCAAATAGACTTTATAGAAATGACTTTGCAAGGTTTTGCTTACCCATCCTGGCAGTTGGAAGCAGCATAATTTATTTGCAGTGTATTCTTTATGCAAACTATATCCATTCTCCAACATTCCCTTGAATTAAAGAAGGGAAGAGTATAGACAGAATAAACTAAAGGAAACCATAGCATGCAAATTTTATAGAAAGAATTAATTAAAACTCACATGGCATTTGGCCAAGAAAAGAGAAAGAGAAACTATTAAGTATTCAAGAATAAGAAAAATAACATTAGGTGATATTTGTATAGAATGGAATATTGAAAGTTATGGAGAATAGCTGAAAGTAGCATTATTATGAAGGAGGCAATAGACTATTTTATTAACAAGGGGATAAGACAGAAATCAGAGTTAAGTCTGACTTCAATGTTAGATTTGTCTATGGACAAATAGGGAACAAGATTTTCTTCTAAGCATCACATATTACTTCAGGTAATATGTGTTAGCATATCTGATAGGAAGACTTTTAATAGCATTAGCTTTTAGGTCTTCAAACATTATTTCAATGTGTGATTATAGTAATGTAACTACAACTGTTTAAACAACTTCACCTAAACATTACTAGTTAAAGTCACAATGGTTATGCATTCTTCTAAAATAATACCACCATTTCTACTATTAAGATAAATAAATATTCAGCTTATGGGGTTAGTAAATCTTCTGGCAAACTTTATAAATCCTTTTTATATCAAGCTTTGGTAAAATTTTCTTTTAAATTTCAAGAAGTGAATAAATTCAGGGTGGAAAAATTCAAGAATAATTGATTATCAAATGTGATAAGGAGTACAAAAAATTTTGCAAAGTTGTTGAAGAGCAAGGAGGAATTCCTATCCTGTCTGGGAAGTCAGATGACTATTCGTGGTATGCTTAGAGTGCATCTTAAAAAATGATCAAGATCAAGATCAAGATCTTAAAAAAAAAGATCAAATTGCTTTATGGGAGAACATGTGCCAAGACACCAATCCCTAACAATATTTGAGAGGAAAATTAATGGAAAAACAAGCATGAAACTGGAAGGCAGGTAGTGACCCAAACTTGAGTGGCCTTGCTTCAGGAAGGTCACATACTATAGGTCAGATAAGAGCCCGGCATGGATCAGAGGCTGCAAACTGTCTCTAGAAACCAGATATCCTGAATTATTTTCCAAAGGATTTATTCCTTAGCAGTTCTACTTTTCTATTGCATTATGTAAATGCAATATTTTGTGCAAAATAAGGCAGTGCTTAAATGTGGAAGTTAATTTGAGCATTTAGAAATTATACTACAGTTCCAAACAAACATTTCCATGAGCAAATTCCAGTTTAGTGAGCTTTCATTTTGTAGCCTCTACGCAAATGTATATAAGAATAACATGAAAATTGAATTACTATTAGCTCGTGTTGTAGATACTCTCTTAGAAACTGACCTTGTAATTCTTTATTAATATTTTTTTAATTTTTGAAAATGCTTGAGCTATATGAAAGTTCCACTTAATTGGTATAACTGTCTTTTTAATAGACAGTTATTTTTTATTTTTAATAAAATAAAATTTTAATTTTTATAGAACAAGGATATGCACACTTAGGCCAGGATGTTTGTTAAAAAGTCAAATGTTTGCCATTAACTCAAGTCAACAATATCAGAATATCAGGACCCAGGAACCAGTTTTTTCAGTAAATTCTCCAGATTTTTATGCCTTTATAACTACGCATTAACCAACTCTTATCTAAGGAACATTCAGTCCAAATGAAAAGTACATTCTTTTTTCAGTGCATACACTGAAAATGATCTGAAGCAGAGTCTAATCAAAGACTAGGAAACTGGGATAATCAGGCTTTAAAACTAGAACCTATTTGATGATGGCAGGCATAAGTTTATCTCACTGAGTTTCCTCCTTCAGACTGGAAGTCACTCACTAAGAGGAAACCTTATAAGCCAGAATCTGGATTTTCTTGTCTGCCCCTAAGGGATTTTGTATTTATATCTACAATGCAGTTGACTTGGGGATCCTCTTTATTTTGTTAAACTCTTGGTTTTATGTTGTGTTAGGGAGAATTTTATTTTGTCCTCAGATCCAGGTCATGGCTCTTGTTATGGTGCGTAGTCCTGACTTTGAGAGATTTTTATTATTTTTTCTGTTTAATATTGCATTTCCCCCTTTTGCTACTTTAATTGTTACTATCTCAGCAGAAAAAGAAAAGAAACCAAGAAACAAAAAACAAAGTACCACACCAAACTATACAATTCAGAATTAGGTAATAACTGGGGAAAAAAAAAAACTGGATTACATAAAAAAAAATAGGGGGAAAAATTGTAAGCTAAAGACAGTCAAGCATTCAACATGTTAGGCATTGCAATCTATCTCTGGATTATAAAATATTTAATCTCTGCTTAATGTGCACATAATTACAAAAACAAAATTTTACCACATTGCATTTTTTATCATTCTGTTGTCTTACAGAACATTTTCACAAGCTAATTCCTTTGTAGAACTTGGGTCCACTGCCTACAAAACAGTTTCTGAATTCAATTATTCACCAGGAAAATGCCAATTAATTCCTTCTGATTTGACTCAAATGACACCTCCTTACTTGTTATGCTCTCCCACAAGCCCAGGTGACTCATTCTCACTTTTGGTTCCCTCTGCACAGCCCTTCAGACACTTGTAATAAGTGTCTGAATACATTTCATCTCAATTCTTCTTATTTTACTATCTTCTTCTTTTTAGACCTTGAGCTACTGAGGAAATTCAGCTTAAATAGTGAAGTTAATAACTCTTAATGAATATTAGGTAACAGACTAATATTTAAATATGGAGGATACTGGAACAATTAAGCCACAGACAATCAATCCAGTTCAACCATGGCTAAGTTAATTAATAGCTAAAAATCTTTATTTAGAATGAAAGTCTTTTAAGAAATTCTAAGTCAATTTGATTACTGGCTGGTACTTTAGTATTCCATTGTCTTAAATGGTGAGATCTATGTTGTTATAGCATCTCTGTCATTTGTCATATAATTTTTGGTACTAGCAAATATCTATTAAACAGAATCTCTACTAAAACTCATGTAGGTAAGCCTGGTTCAGGTAAGCCTGTCAGGTAAGCCTGGGTTCAAACAGTAAATATTCTTCCATGTGTCCTTGAGTATTCACTCTATTATCCCAAATCTCTATTATTTTACCTGTAAAATAGAAATTATTTCACAGGTCATACAACAAATTGATAGTAAAATATCTGAGAAAACATCCAATGTATTGATTAGTTCATAACAATCACTCCCAACTGTGATCCTGCTATTAGTGTTATATCAAAAAGATTCACTGAGGTTAAGTGTTTCATGTTATGAAGGTTGGAAGCTCTGTAAAGCATCAAACGGGGTTAGTTGATCGAACCCAGTTTTACCTAGAGAACCTTACCAGAATAATGAACTGGCACGCTAGGACATGTCATATCAAAATATCTCTAGAACCTAAACTAGAAGAACTTAGAAAGACAACTTTGCTCATCTATGCATTTTTAAGTGGGTATTTCTGCTTTACAGATAAGCAGATAAAATTAATTTGTTTCCAAGAAAATTTGGATGTTTAAAGTTACATACTAATCAATGGATGGTAATGACTGAACATAATGGCTTTGCAAGAGAGCAGATATGAAAGAAGATAACCAACAATAAAACTTAGCAGGGCTCTGGAGCCTGTTGATTTTGCAGGGCCCAGAGTCTGGCTCTTGATTTTTCATTCTTTTTTAACAGTTTTATCAAGGCATACATTATACGAGAAACTGCACATATTTAAAGCACACATTTTCTGAGTTTTGGTATCAATATATATCCATGAAAATATTGGCACAGTAAAGAAAGTATCTACATCCATCACCTCCAAACCTTTCTCCTTTTCAGTCCCAGTAACTTGAACTAGTCCGTGCATCAAGAATTAACTGATCTCTTAGGGGTGGGTTTATAACAACCACATTTCCAAAGGCTAGATGGCAAAGCAGACACCGGCAAATTTATTAACTTACCATGGAAGACTCACTACTTAGAACAAAGTTAGCATTCTTTTCTACATATTAGATAAAAGATATATTAGTAATTTAGAAATTGTGGTGTCATCAGATGATTCTCAGCAACAAAGAGCTACAATAAATAAAACTGATTGCTTGATGAATATTTCAACAAAAATATGTGAAAGCCAACAGTTTCTCCTGTCTCTAATCTGTACTCTTTTCTAGTAGCTGTGCTGTGTTTTCTGAATAAAATGTCTCTTGGACAAAATTCCTCCCTCTTAAAGCTTAATAAGGTTCCTCTTTTGTTAATGGGGAAATGCATACTGCAGATGATTCAGTGACAACTTTCTCTTGTTATAGTCTAGACACTTTAGTAAAGCTAGACAATTATCTATAACTCAATCATTTATATGTGTGCTTGTTTATAAACTATATAGTTATGTCTGCATCTGAACTTGCTAAGTCCTGTAAGACACCATCATAGAGAATGATTTTGTCAATCACAAGCATGAAGTCACCTTGCCTTGACTCCTACAGAAATGGCAGCACCCTTACGTACTGACCCCTTAAGACACAGATAGTGCTTACATTTTACACTATACAAGGTCTAGAAACTTTGACTCTGTAATATGACTTCATGGTATCTGTCCTCGGTCATTTCTCAAGGATTCTAGGTATTATGGGTAGTTTTCTATTTGGTAGGTGATACACAGAGATATTTAAATGTTTTTCAGCAAATAAAACATGTCAGTACATGTCAAAGCACTTAAAATATAATGAGAGTATGACCTTAGCACAAACATGATGTCAATCTCAAAAGACCTCTTGCTATAATGAATGTCCTCCATGGATTGAGTCTCTTTGAAATGACCTTTTTACCAAGCTTTTAAACAAGTTAACCATTGCACATATTTCATAATTCAAATATTCCTGGTATTAATTTTTGTGTAATTAAACAATTTTAAAATCTAAAAATTATTTGCTCTTTCTCAGAGTTGGAAGAGTTTTGTTTCTCATAAGAAATTAATTTTTAGAATGTCTATCTCTATTAGTAGAGAATAATATGCTGCATAGCTTTGGTGAGAAAAATGCTATTTTGGAATAATGAATAAAGTTCAAAAAAAGGAGTTACACCATAAATGAAGATATTTGGCACATCATAGGAACTCAAGCAATGCTAAATGAGAGTTTTAAATGTGTCAGCTATAATGTTTAGATTATGAGAGAATTTTCATTGCTTTTGATTTTAGACTACTTTTTGGACACTTATCCTTTAACTTCAAATTAATAAACATGTACTAAACAGTGTGAAGTGAGCAAACAAAATGCACTGATTAGGAGCACCATGTTAGTCATTATAGTGAAATATTAGGAAGTTAGGGTTGCAAAGAATTTAAACTTATTCTATGATATACAGCTTTTCTGTCTTATAGATTTTAAAAATTACAAACTTGATCCGATTTTATTCTGTAAGTCATACATCAATTACATTTGTCAATTTTTAATTATTCTAAAAACAATGAAATCAATAATAAAAGAATCTGAACTTATCTCCTTGTCTTGCTTAACTTATCTCCTATACACTTATCTCCTGTGACTTGCTTGAAAGTCATTTGGCAAATGAATTGTCGGTTGTTTAAGCAGATTTTAATAGAACCTCTGACTCTAAATCTTGGTCACAGAACTTGTGTTCAGTATTCGGAATGCAGTGACAAATGAGCTGCTACCGCTAGTCTGTATGACTCCTTGAAGACTTGGACTGACTCATATATGAGTGTGGGAACCTCCATTTTTGTTTGTGCTGTTTCTATTTTTAACAATAACTTTTGCCAGAAAATTCCCCACCCATACCTTCAATTACACTTTCTTATAACAGTGGGTCTCATACTCCAATGGTGGAGCATCAGAAAAAAACATGTGTTCTCCTCAGGAATATAGTTGACATACATAATGGGAAAAATTTTCTTCAAAAATATGACTCTGTTGCATGAATATATCATGTCAATGTAATCAGGATACATTGTTTCATATGTTAAAAAGCTCATGAATGAAGTAAAATTGTGGGTTTTGAAATAAATTTAAGCCAGTAAAAGAAGAGTTAAGTATTTAAATATTATTTGAGAAGGCTGATGAATTGAAGAATTAATGAGCACATTAAGGTTAATAGAGGACATTCAATAGTTGTCCTTTCTTGGGAAGAGGACACTAATCAAGATGACAATCATATTCAGCAAATATGCTCAAAGATAAATCTAGGACACGTTCTCTAGGTATTCTACCCACACTCACTTGCCTGATGTATAAACAAGGCTGACAGAATGTGCAAAGATGTTAAGAAAAGAGGCAGTGACAAGAGTATAAGAATTACCAAGCTGATATGGAATTACCAGCAACCAAAGCAGAATCCACTTGTTTTGTATTTTGGCACTGGTTCCAGGGATATTCACTTGCTTTTCATGCTGCTGTTAAGAACATCTGTGTATCCAAGTTGCTGAATAAGCTCAACTGCATGTGATGAGTCTCTTACAGACAAAAATCACTTCTTATTCAGCTCACAATTGTAGGTGCTAGAAACTGAGGCTTAACCATACGAAGTTATTTTTCAAAAGTTGTAAGTATAAATGAATTTTATTATTCTCATTTTTTCCTTCCCTTCCCTTCTTGCTTCTTTATTGCCCCCCCATGCCCCATGTTAATGTCAATCATATACTATGTAATCCAATCATATACTATGTAAATAACACATCTTGTAAGGATAAATTTAATACACCAAAAGTCCAGCTACAATATAACTATGGCTGATGTACATGCTTGTTAAACCAAAGTCACTCTCTCAAATCCTGTTATTGAACTTTCTTAATCAGGGTCAATTTGACTGCTATAGGCTACATCATTCCCTGAAGGACTTCCACTTGGATAGCAAAGAGAATACAGAAATATAAAACATCTTGCCTTGCCAATGAGGTAATCGGCTAGTGTCTTTCAAAATTAAAGATCCATTGCACCTTAGAATATCTATTGTAAGAAACTTGTATTTTGAAAAACTAGACTCCTAATCTTTCTTACTTTCATTGTCCTCTCCTATTTTCTACTGATTCAGTATTTGCAAGTCACATAACAGGAGTAAGCGTGACATTAACATGGGGTGGGGGGTGGACAATAAAGCAAAATGGGAAAGGAAGGAAAAAAGGGGGAGAATCATAAAATAATTTGCCATGGTTCTTTAGTATAAAAATTCTGGGATACATTTGATATATTCTATAATAGATCCATGTTGACCATCTCATGGAATCTAATACCCCCTCCCAAAGAAATCAACCAACAGATACTTATCAACATTCTCTTGCAAAACAGTTTTAAAGCATTCTGTTATGAACTGAATTGTTTTCACCAAATACTCATCTATTGAAGTTCTTACCCTCTATACCTCAGAATGTAACCCCACTGGGAAACAGAATCATTGCAATGTAATTAGCTAAGTTGAGGTCATACTGAAATGGAGTGAGTCCCTAATCCAACATGACTGGTGTCCTTTTAAGAGTGGAATTTTTGATATGGTAATGGACACATAAAGAACATCATGGAAAAAGAAGCCAATGTTCAACAAACTAAGCAATGTCAAAGATATTGCCAGCAAATAATCAGAAGTTAGATAAGAGACAGTAAGGACTCTCTCTTATAGGCCTTAGAAGGAACCAATCCTGTCACCACCTCGGTCTTAGACTTACAGCCTTCTGTTATATCAACTTTAGCAAACAAATACCCCTTCTTTGAAGTTGCTGACTGGAAGCAGTGTCTGTCCTGTCAAGGCACTTCACTGCCACACTCCTTCCACCACTGAGCCCACTGTGAAGCAAGTTGAGCTCTGTCTATGGATTTTAAAAATCACCACTAAAACCCACATTGTATTTTATCTTCCTTTCTCGTAATTACACAAAGCAGAACAGGAGTGCTTCTGGAGTCACAGTGCTTCTCGTAAAACTTTTATATTACCCTAAACAGTGGTGAAACTATGGAGCTATTAACAGATAGAGGAATATAACAGTTCTTCTGAGTACAAAGACAGGGGTGAAACTTTCTTTCAACTTTTCTTTACTGTTATTGGCTGAATGCTGGGCACATACTTTTGGTAAAAGATGTTATCAACTCTCACTCATAGTCAATTTTCCCATTAAAATTTATGAATAGTAAATATAAATTAAATATCTTTTCATCACTTGTAAATATCAATAACAGTAGTTAGAAAAACCAATGAATGAATCTTCACTTTGGAGAAGGGTTTCCATGAGTGTGCCTCAAGGAAAGACAACTTAGTTTCTGCTGCCATCTAGTGAATATCGATGATTATAACATTATAAAACTTAAATGTGAACTCAACATCAAAATAGTTAAAACTTTGTATAAAAGCAGGAGTGTAGAGTTCAAATGTAGACCTGCTTCCTAATCTGACCTTCCCTGCCTATCAGTTTTTGGGCTCATGACTTCTGTGATGAACTGCTTGTTCATATAACAAACCTTCACTCAACCATTACTATATTCCAAGCACTAAAGAGGTTTTCAAAAGCTGTGCAAGGTATATTGTCCACAAAGTTAACTATCATTTAATATAATTTAAATGTATACTCAAATTTACTTATACTTCCCTTGTTATATAATAGAACCTTTCAAAATTCCACCTGCTTGTGCTTACTCTGCTTAAAATAGTCCTCCCTCTCTTCTTTTTACTCCACTACTAACTCTTCTTTTCTTTCTGATCCCTCCATGTTTCTGATTTAGACTGAGAAAAATCACCTTTTGTTCTGATGATTTTTCATTCAACTTCTTTGACTTTTTTCCTTGATTATTTATTTTTTGTATTATAGATAAGTATTATAGATAAATATAAAGATTCTATATTATATAAATATATTTATATTATATATATCAAAATGCAAAACTTGCCAGTAGTGCTATCTTTTTATTGTAGTATTTTCCATTGCAGTAATATTGGTTTATGACAGTACATATGATTTAGAGGTATAGGTTCACATCTTTTCAAATGTGTGCTACAACACTACATTCAGCACCAAAGCACCCATATTATTTTTGCTTTAGTTGCCATGCCTGCCTTAGAGAAACCTAACAAACCAACATAATGGAAAGTCAAGGCAATACATTGAAATCATCAAGTCTTGGGTCTCTGAGATTAAGACCATGCCTTCTTTACTCCTTGATGGGAAACTAAACACAAATATAGTTTTGTGTAATTAGCTATCAAAAGTGACCATTATGTGAGATTTAAGTACTCACTTCTTTGCTTATGTTCCACTTAAGAAAGTTGCCCAAAAGCTCACAAGGTGGATGAGTTCCCTATGACTAAGAAAGAAATGTCACTGTTATTGGGAGAGCAGACTGGTATGAATTGGGTCAACAAATTACTTCACATAATCCCCCCACTTGTCCCAAATCCAGATACTTAATAAGTTTAGGCTCTTAATAATAATCCTTGTATGTTCCTGATGAGATATAAAATAGGCTGGTATGAAGTAACCAATCCCTCCGTGATAGACTGATTTTATCCTCCTGAAATTCATACCCTGAAGTCCTAAAGCCCAGTATCTCAGATTATGACCATATCAAAGAGAGGGTTTTTAAAGAGATAATTAAATTAAAAGAAATTAATTATTTTATTATGGGGTATTGAATTCAACATAACTAGCATTCTTATAAGAAGAGGACATGAAACACACAGAAAGGTACTAGACATGTATTAGAGAGATAACCATGTGAACACACACACAAGCTATTACATAAAAGTCAAGGCAAAAGCTTCAGGAGAGTTCTCACCAACACTGTCAACACCTTGATCTTGGATTTTCAGCTTCTGTCATTGGAAGAAAATTAATTTCTGTTATTTAAGCTACCAAGTCTGGGGTGTTTTATTGTGGCAATTTGCCAAATGTGCATTCTCCTTTGTAAAAATAATAATCTTGAGTAAATGCATTTTACACTCTAGAAAACTTGACTTCATAGTCTTCAACTTGAGTAGCATCTTACTTCTTAAAAGGTGAGGCTGTCTTTCCCTTGATGCTTTGATCTTAACTATTTGGGGAGGTGTGATGGTTTTGCAGGCTGACTTATGTTTAGTCAGTATTGAAAGATTATCTTTGTCAGGGAAAATCATTAATGTATCAAAGAAATTTTTCTCAGCCCCACAGCTCCATCAGTTTACTTCCCTCAAACAATATAACCATGTACTTAGATCCTCCTAAGATCAGTGAAGAGTGAATCCAACTTTCAGTGCTATTTCTCAACACATCTTTCATGCTGCTTCCCAGGAATTTCTAGAGTGTGTCAAAATAAGATGTTAATTCAGCAACTTCAGGACCACTTTATGATCTCACCTGAAAACTCATTTTCTCCTTTTCCCAATTTCCTCAAATTATGTTCAACTGATACTCTAACTCCTGAATCAAGTTATACTATACAGTGAACACCAAGTGATATTATAACCCATATAGTACATTATCTCAGTGAATCTTAATATCTCAGGACTCACTCCTCCCCTTCCATTCTCATTGTCAAAGACTTAATGTCAGTCTTACCCCTTTTCTAATCTATTCTCCCAATCTTAACAAAGTGATTTTTTTCAATTCAACCCATATTGATATTGGTTTTCTCCTGGCAAAAATTATTCTCCAATAACTAAAATAAATGTAAGCTATAAACTCCCTAAAATAGCAATTGGCATAGACTACTTTATGTGACAATTCTTTCATTATCACCTCTTTGATATCTGATGATCAGATCATAGTGATTTATTTATATTTCTTTTAAGGCAAAATGACATTTTACAGCTCCAAGTTTAAATACATGTTACTTTCCTTTCCTGGATGATTTTTCTTTCACCTACTCATTCAGCTGTCTTTAATAACTTTCCAGATTTAGTTCTGGCATCAGTTCTTCCAGAAGTATTTTATAATCCATCCCCAAACTACAGCAAAGTTTACTCATTCACTTCCATACCTCACAAATAATTCCATCTTTATACTGTAATTCCTTAATTAGCTAAGGGGAGCTTATGCCTTCATTATATTCTAATCACCAGCACCTAAAACAGTAATTAAAAATTGATAAGTGTTTAAGAAATTTTTCAATACCAGCATAGAGCAGGAGAAACATGGTATTTTCTTACTTGTAGCTTATTTAGGTGGGGAAGGGATGGGAGATTTAGAAAAATTTTAAATTCAGATCAATTTAATAGCTCCTTTATCCAAGTGGTAAGGATGTGGAGAATTTTGAACCCTTAAGCAACATTGTTGAGAATTTAAAATGGTGCGGTCATTATAAAAATCATTATGGAGTTTCCTAAGAATATTAAAGTAGAACTACCTTGTGACCCACCAGTCCCAGCATAGTGTATCTATCTAAAGAAACGAAGCAAGACCTTGAAAAGATATCTGACTGTCCATGTTTGGTGCAACATACAGTTGGACAGAAAGAGGAAAGTTTTTATTCTTAGACAGATTGAAATAAATAAAGCATATAAATAGCTACAAGATATCCCAAGGAATCCACAAACTAGCTAATAAAATTAATAGGTGGGTATTCCAAGCTATCAGGATATGTCACATCACAAACACCAATTGCATGTCTAGTTACAAACAAAAAACTTTAAAAATATATTTAAACATAATTTATAGCAAATTAAAAACATAAAATTACTGAGACAAATGGCAAATGTGAAAAATTTTTCTACATAAAACTTTAAATCATTGTAGACAAAGCTAAGAAAAGCCCATTACCAAGATCTGGACAAGAACGTTGACTATTACTATTATTAATTTGACCTGTCATCTTGCTGTCCCAAGATCACCACACTGAAATGGTGAAGTAAAAAGGGTTAGTAGCACTAAGACTCATTCATGTGGACAAAGTTTTCCTAGAGGTAAAATAGTGAACTATATGCATCATCTCAGGGTCCTGAAATTATTTATGAAGCAAATAATAATAATAATAATTAGGTGGCTAGTTTCTGTTGCAATAATCTAGAAAATGAGAAAGGAGTTTCTAGCTGTGCTTTTTAAATCTTGCTAATATATCACATTTTTAACCTTCTCTGAGAATAAGGCATATTTGATGATACATACAGAATTCAATCATAGCCATGATTACAATCAGTTAATAAGTATCCAATCACACACAGTCTGCAGCAATGAAACTGAAAGCATGCTTTCTCCACACCATCACATACAGCTCACCTCTAGTTTAATCTTTCACTTCGAAAAGGAATTATTGAATAGAAGTTATAAGAGTTTTAAAATCAATAGGGCATTCAATGGATTTCTGAAGGCACTTTTATATGACAAACAAAACTTCTCACAAGGATCTAACTTTAAAGAAAGTGTTTTCTTAAAACAAACGATCCTTATTTGCATGAAGAACATCTATGCCCATAATATTTACTTATGATGAATTAAAGAGTAACCTAAGCATCCCTTCCTGTATATTGTGTGGTTCTATATCAAGTATTAATATCTCACATATTTTAAACCCTCCTTCCATGTAAAAGAAAAACTGCCAAAGTTATTTGTCCCCCTTAACTTCATTTAAATGAATCAGCATGGATGACTTCATAACACTAACAGCAGCATGCAAAGTCTCCCTTCTCAAGGATAGTATTAATAAGAATATGGTTATTTCTTCTTTGAATAATGATGCAATTAGAACAGACTAGATAACTCACTAAAATTGGCTCGATGGGACATAGTCTCTAGACTGTCAGAATTTGTAATGTTGCACAAACAGATCTCTAACTTTAACTTTTCTACACAAATTGGAAACTTTCCACAAGCAACAAATAAACTGTCTTACAATACTGATGACTGATCCTTTAGAAGATATTTCTGGAGTACAGAAGATAGGACAACAATGGTGATATGAAAGAAGTAACTGCCATTTGTCTCAAACCATGAAAATATGTCATCATCTCTCTGGGTTACAGATGGATACTTGGGCTTGTGTTTAAATATCTAAGATTTCCAATTAGATAATATGTGACTGCAGAAATCTTTAGCCTCTTCTACTCAACATATCTTCCAAATTCTTTTTGACAGAACTCTAGGAATGACAGAAGAAAGTGTGAAAGTAGAAAGAAGATAGTTTCAGAAGACTGTTCTCAAAATGGAGAAAGAATATCATTCCAATGGTTTAGTTCAGTTACAAATATGGTTTTGGAAAAACAAGGAATGTATAAGATTGCTTCAAGTGTTTTCCACCCTCACAGAAGCTGATGATTAATGAGAATATAGGACTATTTGTCAGAAAAGTATCCTTGAATATAAGTGGATGATTATTTTATGGAGAATGTGACCTGTTAACATAGATTTTGTCTCCTTTAGCCTTAAGCTCAGGGAAAGTGGAACCATCCTTTTATAGATAATTATCACAGAAGCTCCCAGCTTGAACAAGACAAGCATGCAAGGAATGATTCCTTTGAGGGTGAATGGACTAATGAAGGAACCACGTAGAAAGAATTCAATGAGTAGGAACTTTGTCAAAGTTCCTAGTCAAGACTCCTAGTATATATAAGAAAACTTTTTTCTTTCTATGATATTTGGATTTCCTGTTCTATAATTTCAGAAATGCTCCAAACATAGGGACTGGTAATGGTATCATGAGTAAAAGAACAGTTACTCTAATTTTCATCCTTAAACATTTTACTACTTGACTGAGAAAAAGAAAAGATTATAAATTCTATTATCCTACCAAGTTATGCAATCATTTACAACACTGATTCCAGGTAATCACAAACATTGAACACACACACACATACACACACATTCATCTTTTTTATATGGTTGAAAATAAAATCTGTAAATAAAGTATTAAAAATAAATTTTGATGTTCATCAGCTCCACTTGGCAGTATTCTTTTGGGTATGGATATACCCCTCTCCCCCAAAAAAAGCATGAATAGTTACTGAAAACCAGTTGCTAAAGGCAAAACCCAATAAATTAGTTTATCCTGCTTGGATGAATAACCACAGACTCAGAGAAGGTCCTTAAACTTCAGGTGCTTCTGCAAGAGTCATCTTGAGTAAACAACTAGATCCAGAATAGAATTACTTTTTGCATAGCCTATATAGGATTTTTGCTATCACTGATTGATAGAACTGTTTATGTAATGCTCAGATGTGTTTAGATTACTTTTTTATTATTCTGTGTTCAATTATGAGCAACAACTGTTTTATTGAGAAAAGAGCATATCAGAATGCAGTTTACATAACCACATCACACTCCAGTTCCATTTCTTTGAAGTAACATACTTAGCTCACGCTTTACAATATTCATATTCAGTGTCCTTGGATATTTCATTCACACAGGTGATTAACTTTAATGGATGAATAACTTCAACCCCTTGTAGAAATGTTACTATTTTAACTCTCAGACAGCTACCTTGATTAAATGGTCTTCAGGAGCATCTCACTGTGACTCACTCCCAATTACCACTTTCAAATATATTCATGGCGCTCAGAGGAAATAAACTCTTGGCTTTGTAAGCACACAGTACCTTACCATACCACTTGTCTGATTAAAGCTTTTCTAAATAGCCCTGGGTTTCTTTTCCTTTTTGTTTAGGTTAATAAGACTTTTCACAACTTCTGATTGGCCTATAATTTCCCACAATCCAAAATATACTAGTACTTGTGCTAATTTACTCTTTTTAAGTTATCATGGAACAATTCAAAATATCCTGAAAATAGGGATTATCTAGAATGTTTGATAAAATAGTGTTTGTGCCCAGGGATTAGATCTGTTATTCTATCTGCTTTTATAAAACCTAGTGATTCTTATCATCTAAGAATTATGAGTAAATCTGATTTACAGCATTCAAAAGTAGAAAAATCATATTATTTAACAAAACCAGATTGAGGAGGGAGAGGGTAAAAGCATTTTAGATTCAGGTAGCGATGAGTATCCCATAAAAGAAGTGATCAGAAGTAGGGGAGAGGAAGAATCTCTCTTTTGGCAGTACTTGGTAATAAAGGAAAACCATTAAATGATGTAGAATGTCTAAGTATGCAACCCTTGGGACTCTGTTCAAAGCAGAGTTGCTTAAATGCAGAGTTTCACTCTGTTCTCTTTAACATACCTCCTTTTAATATGGAAAAAGTAAAATCAAATTCATCTATTTAATTTGAAAAATGCATGCTAAATATACTAAAGGGAAGAATTTTTTGAAGTCTATAACAAATGCTTAGTTTAACTATTGACAAGTTGACCACTTTAGTGAGACTACCTTTCAATAAAAGATAATTACATGCAAAGTGTTCCTAGAAGTTAGATGCAGAAAAGCCAAATTTGAGACTTTAATTTTATATCCATAACTCTCATTTAAGATATGAATCATTGTCAAGTATCACAGTATTATTACACATTTTTTAAAATCACCTACACATTGTGTTAGGATCATTTTGTGGGGAGTCAGGAAAACTTGGGAATTTTATTGTTGTAGTTCTGAGAAAATATATTAGCTCAGGTCAAAGTGAAAGTTGGGTGATGGTGAGAAAGAAATATCGTGACTACATAGAGAAGGTAGAACCAATGGGATTTCCTGAAGGGTTTGATATGTCTTAGTGAAGACAAGCATCAAAGATGACTTCAGTACTTTTGGACTAGAAGTGTGATAGACATAGTTGAAACTTGCTGAAAGGGAAAAGAAAGATTGTAGTTGAACTGATTTCTTGAACCATATCAGGTGTTCATTTTTAAAATGTTAGGTTCACATGTCCACTGCATTTTACAACTGGACAGAAGAACATGAAAATCTTGTGCTAGGAAGACAGCTAAGTTGGAAGGGAAATTTGGAAGTCATTCATATATGAAAGATGTTTAAATTCAGAATACTGAATACATCCACCAAGATAGTGAGTACAGATATGAAAAGAGAAGAAGCAAGACATGAGATAACATACCAGCAATATTCAACATGGCATATCTCTGTTTGTAACTGTGCAGGGTGGCAGATGGTAGTGTGGCCTCTCAATTCTCAAATCTAATATAAATTTGGAGACATAATAGTCTGTCCTGTCCATATATGTGTCTTATTAGATCTCCTAGTTGAATAGCTACATGTATTTATTTATATGCATTTAGATACACGTAATCATTCCTCTATTGTTTATTTTCAGTTCCCATTATCACTAATGGTGAAATTAATGTCATTATTTTATTTTTCCTTTTTTTGATCCTATCTTAGAATAAATTCCTCAGAATGGGTTTATACTTCATCAAAAGCAACAAGTGCTAAAATAACAATTCCTTCTTACTTTGTCAAACAAGATAAAATAGATAAAAAAGGATCAAAGAACTCTCAACAAAGGGTAAAGTGGCATTAGCAAACTAATTTATTTTAAGTTCTTTCTATTACTTCAGCAGCAGATGGGAAGAGGAAGAAGACAAAGCTTTTAAAAATTAACTTTACAACAAATGCAGTAGAGGGCACTCATGACTCACAAATCTTGTAAACTAATTCAAAGAATGGATTGAATGGTGAAAGTGTACTGTTTATTCTAAACAGTTGAACTATTATAAAATGAAATAAAAAATGAGACTCAAGATTCCTGGAAATCTCTAACCTTCCTCCTAAACAAATAAAGGAAATTAAAACTGTCACACAACACTATAAACCGATACCAATAAAACTGGAACAAGCATTTGAATGAGTTAAACAACACCCCAAAACACACACACACACACACACACACACACACACACACACTTAGAATCAGAAGTACAAAATAAAAAAGAAATGAACCAAATAATACACCCGGAATAAATGAGCTAGAACTGATAGAATTTTGTGGAACAACAAGTCAACAACAAACTTATCTTAGAATGAAAACAAATAAAGACAACCAAGATAAAATAGATTTTAATGAAATTTAAAATGAGATTGAATAAAGGTGAGGAAGTAATCAACAAATTGAAGTAAGATAAAGAAACATATTCAAAAAGTGTTTGAAGCATAGTCAAAGAAGAAATGTTTACATACAAATTAATAGAAGTCAAGTCACTAAAAAAAGAAAAACAATGAAATTGAATCAAGTTTTAAAACTTAAGTCTAGGAAAGCTTATATACAAGGAACCAAAAGTAATGACACTATATTTGGAAAAATAAGTTCAAAATAATCAGCTCTGATGCATATTCAGCAAAACTATTGAAGTTTAAAATAAATATAAAAATCTTCAAATATTTAAAGTGAGATTACCATTACTTTATAAGGACAAAGTGATTAATTTGTAAGAATGAAAAAAGATCAAATGGAGGAGCTCCATTTGCAAAATACTTCTTAATATGTATATGTTGCAAAATTTTAACCAATTTGGAATAAATCCCTCTTTACCACAGTGTATGATTCTTTTAATATTGTTAATTTTGGTTTTCTGGTATTCATTGAGAATTTATGCATCTATGTTCATAAGAGATACTGGTCTAATTTCTCCTTATAATCAGTTTTTCTGGCCTCATAAAAGGTATTTGGAAATTTTCCCTCATTTAAATGCTTGAAACAGTTTGATAAGAATTAGTGTTAATTCATCTTTGAAAGTTTGGTAGAATTCATTAGAAAAGCCCCTTGTCTTTGTGATTTTGTCTTAGAGAGTTTTTATTATATTATATATTATATATTTATTATATATTTTCCATTTCCTTACATGTTATCGATCTCTTGGGATTTCTATTTACTCTGGACTGAGTCTTAGAATATGCTTCTAAGAATTTTTCCATTTTTTTTTCAGGTTGTCCACTTTGTTGTCATATAAATTTTCATAATATTCAATTATCATTTCTATTTCTGTAGCATATATTGTAGGTTTTTTTCCATTTCTGACTTTATGTGTTTGTGGAGCTACTATATATTTCTAATGTGGTGGTGTCACGGGAATTTATACATAAGAAAAAATTCATTGTACCCACACATATAGATACACATCAAATACATGTAACAATGACCAAACTAATGAATAATTTCTGTAGTGTATTTAATTATTAATTAATCTTAATTCCAACATTGGGGAAATGTAAGCTTTATGGTTTTGATAGTAGAATACTATAACATGTCATCATTGGGGAAAGCAGAGTGAAAACTTTCATATGTAACTTTTTAAATTTTGTTTAAAAAGAACCAACCTTGTGTATACACAATGCATCAAAATAAATTAATAAAAAATAACTTGACAAGTTCAAATTAGAAAGGCAAATAATAAAAATGTTAGCAGTAGAGACCTGTATGAGGTAGCAAGAGAAAACAATTTTCCTCTTTACACTTTTCTAGAGTTTTGAGAATTCTCTATAATAATTGTTATTTACAACAAAATACTTGCAACCATCTTTTCATGACTTCTCAAGTTCCTGAAAGGAAAAGTTAAAGTTAATATTCTGAACATTCAGCAACATGAGTGGTACTAATCTAAACAGAAGCAAATTGCATTAATTGTTTAATAACAACTGAAGGAAGAATTTTAGATAGTTTCTGTAAATAATGTATTCATTTTGATAAGAACATCCATATGAGATACTACTAAAACCTTTTGGGGGGGGGAGGTGCTCTGAAGTTGGCTGAGACAATAGAAATACAGACATGTGTCCGAAGCTCAATTACAGAGTTTGAAAATAATTAAAATTAGATCAGAATGAAATGTAGGGCTCTACATGAGGGAGAGCATAAGTTAAAAAAAAAAAAAAAAGCCCTATGGACAAGGACACCTGTCAAACTAGAACCAGAAGGATTAGCCATGATGATTTGAACAAGAGAAGGGTCAGAAGCTTGCTGTGGTGACAACACATCAATCCAGGGCAGAAAGTGGACAGGTTGCAAGATTTTATTGACAAGTCAAAATCTGAGTTCACCCTAAGGATGTTGGTTGGCAGGGAGTCAAGTTCCCAATAAAGATGTCTGGGATCATGCCACATTTTTAAAAGCTATAGGGGAGAGAAAACTCAGGTAGTAAAATAAGGCTGAAACCAGCTATCACCATGGTTAGTGATATGAAGCAATGAGACTGATCAGCCATGGCAAAAGATGCAAGAGAAAGAGATGGGGTGGGGGGATCTGTTTTGGGTTTACTGAGGAGTTTCAACTCACCAGAATATAAAAAGTTTTCTCTACTTACTCACCAAATATTGCCTTCTTTTTGAACCTGAGATTACTTCAGGTAAACTTTCAAATGTTGGTCATTCCAACCTTAAGATGTTAATTCTTCCATCCTCTTCTAGATTAGCTTCTCTACTAGTCTATATACTAAAGAGAAAAAGCTCAGCAGGCCTCCATTCAGCAAACCACCATCAGTTATCTCCTTAGCAGGCAACCAAAACCTCAAGAGGCAATTTTGCAGCACCCCCATCACCTGGCTGGACTAGAGCAGCAATAATCACTCATTGCACATGCCTCAGGATGTCTTTCTTGATTTTTTCTCCTTCTAGTTCCTTGATGTTTCCTTTATATACCTATGTGGGCAGGGTGGTAAAGTAGTAGAGTAATAGGTCTTAAGAGGGAGACTTAAGGTGGAACTGTCTAAACCTACTAAGTGGTAACTTAAAAAAATAAATAGAGTGCCAGCTGGAATCTTTTCTTTTTAATTTTGGATTATTTATTTTTATTTCATATATACATATACATATGTATACATATACATATATACATATACATATATATATTAAAAAAAACACATCATGGTGTACCCGGGGTTTTCCCATTTCCTTAACACCAATTTACCATCTTATATCTTGTGTCCTCCACCTCCCTTCTTTTCCTCCTCCTCCCCCTCTCTCACTCTATGGTTCAGTTCCCTCGGTTGTTTCAAAAATTTTTTATTTGTTTGTTTGTTTGTTTGTTTTTTCCTATATCCTTCATATGAGACCATCCCATATTTTTCTTTTTCTCTCTGGCTTATTTCTGGTAATATGAGTCCTTCTAACTTCATCCATGTTTCTACAAATGACATAAGTTTGTCTTCTTTGATTGACACATAATATTCCACCATGTACATATACCACATTTTTTTTTCAGCCATTCATCAGTTTGGGGGCATTTGGGTTGTTTCCATATCTTGGCAATTGTAAACAGAGCTGTAAAAAACATGTGCATACAGGTATTTTTTTAATTAGTGTTTTCATGTCCTTGGGTGAGATTCCCAGTAGTGGGATTACTGGGTTGAATGGTAATTCCACTTTTCAATTGTTTGCAGGTCCTCCACACTGTCTTCCATTGTGTTTGAACCAGTTTGCACCCACCAGCAGTATGAGAGTTCCTTTTCTTTTTAATTTTGAATCTTCAATTCATTAATTCTGAGTAATCAGAAAAAAATGGAAGCTCCACATCCCCTACAAAGGAAATTATTATGAACTTAGCACTATACCTGGTGCCTTGTGCAGCTCACTGAATCTAATAACACCGAGCAACAAGCACTTACTCCCTTTTTGCAAAAAAAACAAAATTTAGAAAGGATGAATGAATTTCCTAATATCAACTTAGACAGTTTGTGATAGAGGAGGATTATACTCCTACTCCCCAATTTCCAAAGCTTATGCACTGTCATTTCCACTATATTGTCACTCATCTCGCATATCCCCAGGGATAAAATTCAAAAGGAAATGAAGGAATTAATTGTATTTCTCTAAGATATGGATCAGAACCTATTAGAACCTGAGTTTAGCAATCTATCATAGCTAAGCTGGTCTAATGAAGGCAACAAATAAAAATCTCTATATATACTTTGTTTTCCCCAAAGAAAATCCACAATGATTACCCAAGAATTATCCTTCATATATCAAAGACTTGCATTTCCATTTGATGTTATCAGCTAACATAGTTCCAATCCAGTAAATATTTCACAACAGCTTTTACACATTTATTCCTCAGGTTATAGATTATAAGATTTAACTCGGGAGTCACTACCCCATAAAACAGAGAAATGTGCCCCTCCCTAGTTTGCAAATTGTCTTTCCCAAGTTGCTCTTGAGACTTCGGTTTAGCATATATAAAGAAAATGGTGCCATAAGAGCACAAAAGATCAGGATGGTTAACAGGTGTTAGTAAAGTGGGAAAGCCCAGGGGTACACAATAATGCAGTAATGTAATCTAAATATAAATACACATATATATGCAAATTTAAATTAATTAAAATTAAAAAAAAACAACCATCACAGAGTTAGTTGACATTCTCTGTGGTATAGCCCTTCTATCTTATTTCCCATTATACATGAAATAATATTCCCTATTCCCAGAAATAATAATTAGTACACTGGGTCTGATGTTTGCCATGCCAGTAGTATTTGAAACTTTTAAATCACACGTCAGTAAATAAGATATTATTTTGTATGGTTATAATTTTGTAATTATGGTATTGTAATATGTATACCTATCTATGTAACTTGTTTTCTTCCCACAAAAAAAAAAATTTAATTATCTAAAAGAAAGAAAGAAAATGGTGCCTTAAAATATGATCACTACAGACAGATGTTCTGAGCAGGTAGAAAAAGCCTGTGTCTCCCCGTGAATTAGTTCATTCTCAAGAGGGTGTAGAGGATAAACCTAGAGGAAAAGAAAATGACCAAGAGTGAAAAAACCAGGAATGCCGTATTTGATATCACCATGGTGATAATATTGAGGGATATATCAGCACAAGCTATTTCAAAGACAACTAATATTTCACATGTAAAATGATTGATAATATTATTCCCTAAAAAAGGCAACTGCATGGCAAGAGATATTTGAATGATTGAGTTGATTCCACTGGAGAACCATGACACTGAAGCCATCAGTCCATACACCACCTTGCTCATGATGTTGAGTATCTCAGAGGGTTACAGATGGCCCCCTAATGGTCAAAAGTCATCATGCCAAGGAGCAAACACTCTGCAGACCCCATTGCAAACCCAAAAAGCATCTGCACTGTACATCCAGTGAAGGAAATATTTCTTTTCTTTGAGATTAAGCTGATTAAAGTTGAGGGAACAGAGGAGGTTGTATAACAGATACTCAAGCAAGAGAAGCTGCCCAGGAAGAAGTTCTTGCGGTGTGAAGATGAGAATCACAGGTGATTGCTATGATCAGAACACCATTGCCAATCCAAATCACTAAACACATACCTAAAATTCTATAAAGTAAATGATGTCCAATGATTTTCAGTGATCTCTGGTCTGGGTAACCAGAGAGTCTCAGAAGAATAAATTCTGTCACAAATGTCTTGTTTATCCTATTCATGTCCCAGATCTCAGGATATCAAAACAAGACCTACATAAAGTATTTTCACTGCCAAGCAACAACAAATGTAACAAATGCTTGACTGTATATAGTTTCAGGTGAAATATAAAGAGTGTTTTCTTTGAAGTTTTATCATCTGCTCTATCATCAGTTATTTTCAACATCTTTGTCTAGAATGATGGTGAAATAGAGAGTTTCTATGCATTGTATCTGAAGTATACCTAGACTAGAAACAAATTGAGAAGCAAAGTTCGTTACTACTGTAGATATCCTAACCCCTAGAGTATTTCAGATGATGAAACTGGTTTCTTTACATAGTCATACCCATTTGGTAGAATGGTAGAAAAGTAAAAGACAACTCAATTTGGTTTTTTTGTTGTTGTTTTTTTAATTTATTTATATATAAATTTCACAACATTGTAATCCCAGCGATTTACCTCCCCACCCACCTCTCCCTCCCCCCCCTTTCCCTCCTGCTCAAAGTTGTATGCTTCAGTTTGGTGTTTGGCCTGTTTTGATTTTTCCTCAAGGCTTTTGTTTATTTTTTCACTATATCCCATATATTAGTGAAACCATTTGGTTTCTCTTTTTCTTTATGACTTGTTTCTGCTAATATGATTTCTTCTAAGTACATCCATGTTGTTATAAAATCGTCAAATTTGTCATTTTTAATTGATGAGTAATATTCCATTGTGTATATATACCACAGCTTTTTCATCCAGTCATCTGTTTTGGAGCATTTAGGTTGCTTCCATGACCTTGCAATTATAAATTGTGCTGCAGTAAACATCCAAGCACAGGTGTCTTGAGATCTCTTTTGGGTAGATTCCCAAGAGAGAAATTGCTGGGTCAAATGGTAGTTCAATTTTCATTAACTTGAGGGTCCTCCACACAGTTTTCCGTAGTGGTTGGACTAGTTTACATTCCCACCAGCAGTGTAAGAGTGTTCCTTTCTCTCCACATCCTTGCCAGCAATTCTTGTTGCCTGTTCTTTGGATGTGGCCCATTCTTACTGGTGTAAGATGGTATCGCACTATGGTTTTGAATTGCATTTCCCTTATTATTAGTGATGTTGAGCAATTTTTCATGTGCCTGTTGGCCATTTGTATTTCCTCATTGGAGAAATGTCTTTTTAGCTCTCCCCATTTTTTGATTGGGCTTTTTGTTTTGCTTTTGTTTAGTTGTGTGAGTTCCTTGTGGGTCTTCGTTATTAAACCCTTGTCACTCATGTAGAGGGCAAAAAAATTTTCCCATTCAGTTGGGCATCTTTTAGTTTTTTCTATTGTCTCTCAATATGAACTGGATTTTTTTTATTTGGTGTCTAAAAGAAATGTTCAAATTTATATAACAAGTTTGATTTTTAAGTATATTTATCTACCTGCTACTCTATCTCTTTGCAGTTAGCTAAATTGTGTGTTTTTATGGGTAGATTTTAACCATAGTTGATTGAACAGCATATACTGCAATTTGACATCTGTTCAAAGAGTTATTTATTGATCTCATAGTCACTTCTCACTCTATTTTGTTATTTCCTATGAGAAAAACAAGGCATAGACCACTTCTGCAGTAGTATGGTTAAAAATCTTTGAAAAAAAATTCTCTGTACATTTGTTTCATTCTATGACTTCCAAGTTGGTCTTTACAATTTATTTATCAAATTTAACCTGAGAAAAGAGTAATAATGTCTTAACATATTTGCATATATATAGGTATAGCACCTTATATATCTCTCTTTTTCATGGCAACTTTTTATTTTTTATTTTTTAGTAATGAATTGCCGTTGTTTAAATGTTTTGTTAATATGTTGAGAGTATAGAATTTTCCCCTATAGGTGTGGTTACTGTAGCTCTCCTACTGAACAAAGCACCCATAATCCTCCACCATCATCCATTGTTCTCTCCCTCCTGTTCCTCTACTCTTACCCTCCTGTCTTCTTGGATACCTCGAATCTATGAACATTTTTAATATCTCTACGTTTTAAATGTGAAATACAGAATGTGTCTTTCAGCCACAAGTACAAAGTAGTCTTGAAGCTCAATTTTCAGTCAATAAAGTTTAGAGTTCTTTCGTATACAACACTAAAAGCTAATATTCTTTGTTTTCCTATGAAGCACTATCCAGATGTTTTGGTCTTATAAAATAAAGAAAATACAACTGTTCCAGTCTTTTAATTTTTCATATGTATGATGTAAATTCCAGCGGCTTTTCCTAAAATACAGGTTCTCTTTCCATAGGTCTTGTTAAAATGCTGGTTCTCTTTCAGTAGGTCTATGATTTGGATTTCTGACAAGCTCCTGGCATAAGGAAAAGCACCTGAAAATAAGTCACATTTTGAGTAACAAGGTTTGGTTTATCTATAGTGAGTTGGCAGGCTAGACAGATGTTTCTGATCAAAGAAAAAAAATTTTAAATATACAGAATAATTTAGCAACCTAGAAAATTACCCAGGGTATATTTCTTTTATATTTCCCAGCAAACTTCAGGATCTCATCTCATTGTTCAGAAAAATTCATAAACTAATACCATTGGAAGATGAATTTCATAAAATCAGGATAAACTTTTGCTAAAATAGTATAGTATATTTATGTATAAGACATCACTAATATCTTAACTTGGGTCTATTGTTATTCTAAATCACATAAGACTAGGAAAAGTAAACATAACATGTTTGCGACTATAATTTAATGGGGGAGTAAAATTACACATGGAACAATTTGATAAAGAAGTAATCACATTTTTACTTTATGGTTTGTATGAATGATAAATATTTCAGAAGAAGGAGGTTAATTAGATACATATAAGACAATTCAACAATGAATCTTAGGAGAATCTCAGGCTTAGGCTAAATCGGCGGCATGGAAAAGATGAGGCAGGTTTGGAAGAGAAAAAGGAAAGAAGTGTGTCCCAAAAGGAAGACCAGTTTAAGACTTGAGCAAAGTTTAAGAGCAATCTTTTTTTATGCAAAAAAAGTGTGTGTCAATCTGTAACACATACTTTTGTTTTATTTTTATTTGATTAAGCCAGCAGAAATAAGCCAGAAAGAAAAAGAAATACAGGATGACCTCACCTATATGTGGGATGTAGGGAAAACAAATGAAAGGACAAGTGAAATATAAAACTGTTAACAGAACTGAAGTATAGTGCAAGAGAAGGGGTGGTAAAATCGGGGGAAGGCAGGGCACAAG
Source organism: Uropsilus gracilis (assembly GCA_004024945.1). Taxonomy (NCBI): domain Eukaryota; kingdom Metazoa; phylum Chordata; class Mammalia; order Eulipotyphla; family Talpidae; genus Uropsilus; species Uropsilus gracilis. Next base: position 5,892 of record PVHY01009122.1, on the reverse strand, counting down.
AGATTAAGAGTAATCTTATTAGCAGTAGTTAATGGGTGACAAGGGAGTTTCTATGAAGGAGCAGTGACAACCAGGTTTGTAAGGGATATAAAGCAGGAATATATAAAGGTTCAAAAGTCAGTCAAGGAAAATTATTTTTGTGTAGAGAAAGGGTTAATTATTAGACATACCAAATATAAGGGGAGTGTTTACATCCTGTGATTTTAGTTACCCTCCAATTTGGTATCATAGACTAATTTTATGAGGTTTATGAGCAGCTATAGGACACAAGAAAATAAGTTACTTAGATTTTTAGGATATCATTAATTACTGACTGATTTAACAAAAATGTCATTTTCATAATCACCACCAGTTTTGGTGGTTAACAAAAAGTTGCAAATTTGTGACTCACACACAAATGGTTTTGAAAATATCAGAAGCAGTTCACTAGTCTACTTTACTAGTGACTGTTACGTGATTGATTATAAATGAAAAGATATCCATACAGTATTTAATATCTTGCGGTCAGAAGTCAAATTCAACAGATTCTCACTACAGAACAACTTGGTTAAAGAATACAAAGTAGAAAAATTCAACTTAGAAAAGAGGCACAAATGAGTCTATTCAGTCTATCTCCAAATCAGAGAGGAGAAAATTGAACCTGAAAGCATTTTTTAATGTATAATTATTCAGATAAAGGCTCCAAGTATCTTAAATTACCTTTCATTTACTTAAATAAAAAAAAAACTTTCATTTATTCAAACAACTTCTATTGCAGGATTTTATTTCTAGATACTGGGGAAATTATTTCACATGGTTGAAATTACATTGCTAATAATGTATGGAGATAAAAATCCAAAATCCATTTTCTTTACACAACTTCTATCCTAACAAGTAACATTGAGATCTGTATAGCAAATGTATTAATGACAGAAATCATTAGTGAGTGCCACAGATATACTAAGATCATAAAGGTAAAACTTGACTGTACTCAATTAGTCACAGACAAGGAGAATGGTTGCCCTTGAGGACTTAGTGCTTCTTATGATGATGACTCTGGGCTGCAGGATTGAGTCACGTGCCCAGAATGTTTCATTTTTTTATCAAAATCCTGTACTCACTCTACACACTTCTTAAGATATACCAAAGTTATTCCCAAGTAAGGTACAGAAATTGGTCAAGGGAGGACGTAGATAAGGGACAAGCAGGCATACTTTAAAAAGGATAAGGTAGGAAGACAGCCACTTATCAGGAAATGTTATGTTCCAGATCCAACCGTCCTGAGGTCCAGCCCTGGAGACCCCATCAGCTGCCCTTCCTGACAAATGTAATGATAATGGGTCTCAGGTCACATAAACTAGTTCTTCTGCCACCCACACTAAGATTTTTGCTTAGGTAGAAATTCCCTGACACTCAAATCCACCTTGAACTAGGCTTGTTTTATTTCCTTTGCTCTTCTTTTCCCAGAACTTTAAACTGGTTATTCTGTATATTGTCAGATAACAGGAGACATGTATGCATGTGTGTGTTGGGGGGAGACTTACCTGTTTTGGTCATCTCTCTAAACCTATGGTCAAACACAGTGACAGCACATAAAAGAAGGGTTTTGACTGAAAAGTGATAGGTTACTTTCTAAGCACCTAAGCAATTCCCCTGTATATTATTTGCAAAACCATAATTAAAAAAATTTTAATATGCCCAAGTTAATCAATTGCAGTAACTGGGTATTTTTCAGTCATTACTAACAAGATGTCATCTTATATAGAAATTCATCAGTTTATGCAATGTGAGTACTGAAAGATGACCTAGTGCTCAATTAGGTGGATATAGTTTTAGTTAGACTAGTAGGAAAAGACTTGGGGTTTAGATTCAAGGTTCTTAAGTTTGAAGATTTTTTTCTTCCTATGTAAGCTTTACTGAGTTTTTGCAACTTTGTTTAGAAAAAAAATTCAGATTAGCATATTGGAAACTACCTTATACCCATAGTACCTTAACAGGTACTACTTAAGTAACAACAATGGAAATAAATCATAGCCATATTTGGTAATAAATTAATAGCTATTATCTCAAGTTCACATTTTAAATTTATATTTAATGATAGCTTTAACTGGAACAAAAGGAATAGGTTCCTGGTATTCAGTTACCTTCATACTAACAAATTATTTCTACTTCCTAATAGAACCTGTTACTGTCTTGTTAGTATTTAATTCAGCTTTCTGAATTAAAGTCAAGTTCAACAAACAATGTTAGATTCCACAAATGTGAAAGAGTAAATATTTGCTATGCAACAGTTTTTGTAGTTGTTCCCCAGTTCCCAAAGCAATTTAAAGTTAGGATGTGCGATCTGTGGAATGGAGAAACTTCCTGGTGTGTTAGGGACATCGTCCTAAAACAGGGCGACCACAAAGGGACTTTTTACCTTGACTTTAAACACATATAGGCCTTCTTCCCTCTCTGAAGCAGGCTACAAACAGTTTACATTAGCAATTGCCTTTAACTGGAACTAGACACACCTATGCCTGCTTCTCTTCCTAGGAAGCAGGCTACACACTGTTCATTAGCATTTTCACTGATCATCTTTAACATTGATATGCAAAAGCCAGCCAGCTGCTTCTCAGTTCCCAGCTCCAAAAACTGCTGAAGAAAAAAAAAAAAAACTTAAAAAAACACAGTTTAAACTCTACACTCATGGGTTCTTTCCACCATCCCCAGCCTTCTCAACCAAAATACCAAACCAATGCAAGACTATCAGTGCAGACTAATTTATTTCTAACAAAGTGATTTACTAATTACTACAAAAGAAACATGTAAGACTCAGATTACTTCAACATTGTCCAAAACCTTTCTTAGCATTGTCCAAAGTTCTTTCCCAGATTGCCCAGAAATCCTCAGTCTCTCAGTCCTGATCATCTCACCAAAATCAGCCAGTCAGAGATCAATCTGCATGTTTGAAGACACCTTTCTTTAGGCGTGCTCCTGTGGCGTGCTCCAGCTCCTCCATGCTGTCCTCTTCTTGTTGTCCAGGTAGAAACTTCATGGTACCAGACCCAGCAAGGTTCACTTTCTTTTCAGGCCTGACTTTTGCATGGCCTCTTCAGACACAAGTTAAACTTAGCAAAACAAACTCCAACACGGAGTTCAAATCTGCAAACTTCTTAACCGCTTTTAACACACAAGCGGCTAAGCCCAGGTCAGCCAAGGGCTGCAGGCCCCCCAGTGGCCATATGGCCAAGCTCACATGGTTCACATCTCCATCTTACAAAATGGCCAAAACCAATAATCACTCCTCCATGAATCTATCTGGCCTCCATATTGCATCCTCCTTCTCTTTGCACACCCTTTATATACCCTGATTTCCCGCCTTCCAAGAACCACATCTGGACCATTTTACTTCTCCCTTCCCCCTGCATCTCCCTGAAGGGAAATTCCAACTAAGGTCATTCTCACATTTTATCATACCTGTCCTTGAAATCTGCAATCTTAAACAGGAGACAATGGGGGGAGGGGTTAGCATACCCTATCAGTCCCACACATCCAGTTAAGAGTGGCACTGGGAATAAACAGTGGTTAAACTAAAACTCAAAAATGAAATAATAATCTTCTACCCAAGTAACTTTTGGAAACAAAGGCAAAGTTAAATAAATGAGCTTTATAAAATATGGGACCTTTTAGACCTTTTAGTTTAAAAAAATATTTACCATAGTAAATTCAAAAACTTACTTAGTCATATAGTAATTACCAAAATGAAATGATCGCATTAAAATGACCTAGAAATTATTGACATAAAAGAGATTAAATGTGCTATAAATTAATGCTTAAAATTAAATGGTTTGTAATTTGATTTATTTTGCTGTTATTTTCATTATCTTCAATAATTTAATTTCATGTAAGATGACATCAACAACTTTTTTTGGAGTGAAAATAAGTGCATATATGGAAGGTAAATTTCTAGAATAAAATGAATTCATACATTTAATACCAAAAAAAGTAAAAAAGCTTTTTTTTAGTTTTTGTTTACTAAGAAAGCTCAGAATGGAATATGTGATACATGAATTAAGGAAGGTAGATAGCACATCACTATATTAAAAATGTTTCAAAAGGTCCACTAAAAATACACTTGAAGATAATAACACTTAGATTCTTTTATGTATTTATATATGTACATATATGTATTACATACTTGTCTACCCCGAGGTTCTCCCACCACCTTATCACTCAAGAACCATCTTAATCTCTTGTGCCCATCCCTCCCCCAATTTTACCTTCCTCCCCCTCTCTTGCTCTATGCTTCAGTTCTGTTGACAATTTTAAATTTTTCTTATCCATTTGTTTGTTTTCCTATATCCCTCATATAAGTAAGACCATCTAGTATTTCTCTTTTTCTTTCTGGCTTATTTCTGTTAGCATGATTCTTTCTAGCTCCATTCATGTTGTTGCAAATTGATGCAAGTTTGACTTTTTTGATTGAAAAATAATATTCCACTGTGTAGATGCACCATAAATTTCTAATCCATTTGTCTGTTTTTGAGCATTTGGGTCATTTATTCTGGCTATTGTAAATAATGCTACAATAAACATCCAAGAACAAGTATCCTTTTTGAATTAGTGTTTTTGTATCCTTTGGGTAAATACACAGATCGAATGGTAGTTCTATTTTCAGTAGTTTGAAAGTCCTCACACAATAACACTTAGATTCTGACTGCTATTTTCTAATAGATGTTATACTTCACTATCAAGTGTGGATTATGCAGGAATGGATTATGCATTTTTAATGGATTATGCAATGTAGATTATGCATTTTGAAAAAGCAGGACACATCCAAATAGGAACTCACCAACCACACTTGGTGGTCCCCAACTATTGACAGGAAAATGACTTGATCCTTTCAGAGGATTTAACTACTATATCACTTGGTCTTCATCCTGCCACCAGCACTATCTGTCAAGAAACCTGACAGAAGTTATGCTCCCCATGTCCTAGGTAACAGGTTGAAGAACCTCAATCCTGGTTGTGGATCATGATGTGACTAGTAAGCTGGCTTCAGTTGCTCTTAGATGACAGTTTTTCCTGTGTAAGAGCTGAGCAGGAGTCATGCCCATCTGTGCACCAGGACTGGCCTTCATATATATATATATATATATATATATATATATTATATATATATAATATATACATATATACATATATATGTTTTTATATGTAAATATACAAATATAATACACTATTTATGTATAATATATAATGAAATATAAATTCAACAATAAATATAATATAAATATACATGAATACAAAGACTATTGAATATTATAATGGTGGAATATAATCAGCTTTATACTATTGTATACACTAAAGGATAACAGTAATAAGAATTAAATGCTTTGTAATAACTAATACCAAATAAATTTTTAAAGGAAATACAAGAGTTTACTCCCTTCCCTTTTTTTTTGTGATAACATTGACTAGAGAACATTATGTTAAGTGAAATTGAAGCCGGGACCCAAAGATGAACCCTGGACCCAAAGATGAACCCTGGACCCAAAGATGAACCCAGTTCCTTTCATTGAGAAAGGAATGTGGGCATTGCAGTCATCTGCATCTGAAAGACAGAGACTAAGACTAGCCTGAGGCCAGTTCCCCCTTTTTAGAGTAAAGTGGGCAGACTTGGGGTTATGTAATGTAGGGTCCTGAGGTCAAGGCAGGCCCAGAGGGCAAAGGGAGGTAACACACCAAGGTGGGATGGTGAATGGGAAGCAGGGAGAAGGATAAAAAGAGGGAAGGTGGACCGTAGAGATATACAATTTTGGAGAGGAGCGTGGAGAGTGGAGTGAGAGCGAGAGCCTGGAGATTGGGATCAGGCGCGAAGGTTTTGGGCCTCAGAAGAAGGACCCACCTGGGTCCTCTAGAGCTTCCTCA
>PVHY01009121.1:0-57914 GCA_004024945.1 Uropsilus gracilis | reverse complement strand
ACTATATATGTGTGGTTTTATTTCAGGACTCTCAATTCTGTTCCATTGGTCTGATTGTCTGTTTTTGTACCAATACCAAGCTGTTTTAAGTATTATGGCTTTGTAGTATAGTTTGAAGTTTGGAATTGTGATACCTCCATTTTCTTTTTTTCTGGTCAGGAGGCTTTTTGATATACGGGGTCTTTTGTTATTCCATAGGCCTAATATTTTAATAGAGCATACACATAAGAATTAGAGCATATATATATATATATATGAAGGATAACTTCCAAATTCACAAATTGTGAGCAAAACCTACATACTTTCCTTCCCCCAGACTTCAATGGAAAAGGCTCCCCATAACTATCTGCTGACAGAAAGGGCCAAGTGAGGTAAGACTTGTAAAAGCATGTTATAAGTGGTAAAGGTATCATTTATATAGTAGGATTATATGGTCATGTCACCTGGATTAACCTATGAATATATAGACCTGCTGTATAAGTCAATAGATATTTAAGTGCTTCCATGTCAACTTCAAGTTGTGACTTTTACAACTCATTTATATTGGCTCTAAAACCACCCTAACTGCACATTGTGGGGGGGGGGAAAACCAGATCAGCCGAATCAACCCCGGCAATCAATGGGGTGACAGATGTCGCAGCCAGATCGCCCTCACATCCCAAACATATTCTTTAGCGATAACTTAGCTTAGTTTTTCTTGAAACCTATGCTTTTTTCTTCATAAGTCATTCCTTCATGTTAACCTTTTTAAGAAGTAATTGTTGACAAAGATACCAAGAGTACATATGGGGAGAAAGATAGTTTGATCGGTTGGTAAAATTGATATCCATGTGCCAAAAAATTATATTGGAGAGTTATCTGTCAATTCATAAAGATTAAGAGCTTAAATGCAAGACCTGAAATTATAAAACTAATAGAAGAAAACATAGGGAAAAGTTCATGACATTGGGTTTGGAAATGATTTCATGGATATGACAAAAACTATAGGCAACAAAAATAAAAATAGACTAAGCTAAAAAAAATAATTTCTGCATAGCCAAAAATCAACAGAATATAAAGCAACCTACAGTATAGGAGAAATATTTGCAAACCATACATTTGATTAGGAATTCATTCTCTATAAGAAGCTCCTGCAACTCAATAGCAAAAAAACTGATAACAATTTTTTAATGAGTTAGCAACTTGAATAGGTTTTTCTCCACAGAAGACATTCCAAGATGAATAAGCATCAAAATACAAATACTACCACAATGAATTACCACCTCACACATATCAGAATAGCTACAATTAGAAACAAAAAATGAATTTTGATGAGAACATGGAGAAATTAGAACCTGTGTGCATTGTTGCCACTGTGGAAACAATAGCGAGATTCCTCAAAGAATTAAAAATAAAATAAAATATGATCCAGCTATCCCACTTCAAGATGTTTTTCCAAAAGAAGTGAACTCAAGATCTTTAAAAACTTTTAGCAAATTCCATGTTTACTGAGGCACTATTCACAAATGTGGAAAAACCTAAATATCAACAGATGACTGCCTTTAAAAAAGTATTGTATATATTCAAAAACCTTTCAAAAAAGGGAAATTCATAAATGAACCTCAAGAATATTATCTCAAATGAATTAATTGAGTTGCAAAAGAAGAAAGATCTGGAAAATTCGTCTTGTATGAGATATCAGACTCAAGTCAGAGTGGATTAATGCCTGTCAGAGACTGGAGAAAAGGAGATACAGGGCATTTTTAATCAATAGATATAAAGTTTCAGGTAAGAAAGATGAATACAGTGTTAGAGACCTACTATATGACATTTTGTTTGTAGTTAGAATTGTATTGTACACTTAAAGCTTTGTTGAAAGGGGAGAACTTGTGTTAAATGTTCTTACCATAAGAAAATAAAATTAAACAAAAAAGAAGGGGAAAAACCACCCATCTAAGGCACTCATCCTGTTTTCTAATCAGGAAAAACAGAAAAGTGGACCAGCAAAATGAACCTAGACTTTGAAGGCAGACTGCCTGGATTTGAATGAGGTCTTCTAACTTGTCAGCTGTGTGACTTTCATGGGTTATATAACTCTAGTTCTGTGATTCTATTTCTTCAAATGTAAATAGGAATGATTTTCAAAATCGTGCTTTGAAATTTAAATAAGTCAATTCATGAAACAACTCTTAGTGCCTAGCACACAACAGATGTTATTACTATATGAATTGCTGAATAAATGATTTAAACAATAACTCATATGGAATAAGAAAATCAATTGAATTTTTGTTCTTGCAAGATAAAATGTACATATATGCAGTTCTGTTATTATTTTCATCTACTGGTAAAGTAAGCATAGTACTGGGTGTGTGTGTGTGTGTGTGTATGTGTATGCTTTCTTAACAGGAAGAGGATTTAGATTGATTGACTGCCTATCGTCTGCTTGACACAGTGTAGATGGTTTCATGTGTACTATTTCCCTTTATTCTTACAATATACCTGCAAATTGAAAATTTCATCCCCATTTTTTCTTGAGGATGGAACTTGCCCAAAAGTTGACCCAACTCATAGTGCCTAACAACATCTGGATGTGAATTCAGGCCTAACCAACTATAATATATAACTGGTGTTCACAACACAGATGTGCTTTGTAGGTAGCCACCTGGTTTCATTTAGCCACCCAAAAGGGGATTGAAATCATCATTTTTGAAGAAGTTCAGTGACAGTAAGAGACAAATTATTTATTAGCTATGCTAAGCTATATGGTTTTCTATTTAAATAGGATATTGGTCCAGGTATAATACTCTAGATGACCAAAGTCTTGCTTTCATCATTAACTAGTTTATCTTACAAGAAAGCAAACTTGTGGAAAAAAAATTTGCTAGATCCATATGGATAAGTTACACGGGATGCCTCAGAAAAGATAGGATGTTGTAAATGCGAATTAATTTGGGAGATAGTTTCAAATTAAGTTAAATTCATTATTGCTAAATTTAACTCCTAATATTTTTTTGGCATGTGCAGACAAACTCCACCATTCAGTGAAACCTATCTATTCTCTGTCATTTCAGAAGTATCATTGAATTTTTTGGACACACTGTTTAAAAATTTCAAAATAGAAACAAGCATTCACTGCTGATTATTTTAGAAACAGCTGCATTGATTTAGAAATGTAAATCAAGTAAATAAAAGAAAATATATTATTTTATCATGAATGTGTCTGTATCAAATTACTAGTGTCATACTAAAGAGACTTAGGAGATATTTTATTTGCTCATGTCTCTCTTACTCCCTATTTTCATTTTGTGATGAATAAAGGGAAAATGGAATGAAACCAAGATAACCTTTCCATTTTGTCCTAAAACAGAAAACAGGAAGAGTGAGTACTGCCATCTTTTGGTTCCACAACAGAATAATTTTAAATCATTACACTTAGTCAGAAGAATGCAGTTAGTCATCACTAAAAGAACAAAAACACTTACTTTCCCAGCACATGTCAATTCTTTCCTCATAAAATCTTTCTTCTGGAAAGAACCCACAAAGATATTAATAATCTAATGTTTCTTCTAGTGGCAGAAATAGAAAATGCCAATGGATTTTAGCATCTCTGAAAGACTGTTAGCTGTTTTAGTTATATTTGATAATCCTGAGGCATTTGGAGTGGACAGAGATAGAAGTGGAGAACTGTTTTTGCTTAATCATTAAAATCAATTTCACAATCACCCCATGGGCCAAGAACTTAGGCAAAGGCTGATGGGCTTCCTGGGACCGGAGAATGCTACACTGGAGCCTCCCAGGTACCCAAGCCCAAGCAAAAGAAAAGAGATGGGAAGTCTGGGCAGGGAATGAGCACATTCCAGGAATGTTCTATTTTTTAAGGAAATGGTGTTATAAATGAAGAAAGCTCTGAGGCATTTGCCAGAAGGACAATCAGGACTGACCTCCTAGGGAGCTGTGTCAGCTGCTGGGGAGCACAGGCAAGGGTGCTACACCTATCTCCCTAATAGCAGGGCTGAAGACAAGACTCAGGGTAGGTAGAGGTCTAAATCTTTAAAGGAAGTTTGTGAATTTAAAGAGAGGAATCTGGAAAGGAAATAAATCCCCTTGGAATATATTTAGGTGCAAAGAGAAAGATATCAAAATAATTTTTTCAGAAGTTCATCATGGTGGAAGAAAAAGAATATAAAGCCCAAATTTTATAAGGATGTTCAGGCTATTTGGGTATAAAATGCATTTTATAGCATTTGAGTGAAAGGAAGTAAACTAAACTAGACATTTATTTGTATTTCATCCAATAATACTTCCTACATAATACTGACATGTTTTTGGAGATAAATTAGTAGAATTTACTTCTTCCTGTTATTTAAAAAAAAATCATTTCCATAAGTTATCAGAGAGTAAACTGGGTGACTAGCTGGGGCCCTGATCTCATGTGGTCTCTCTGAGCTTTGCTTCCTAATGTAGAAGTTAATTTCTCTTCTACTCCATCATTGCTTCTCAAGCTCTGGTCCAATCCCAAGACGTCTCTGCATCTATGAATTATTTTCAAAGGTCCTGAGGTACTGTAGTTTGAGAGAGATCAGAGTGGATCATTTCTAAAAAACTCACTAGCTCTAAAATTCTGAGATTCATTAAATCCCTCTAGATCTAGAGAAGGAAGAAAAGTAATCACACTTCTTTCTTTCTTCCCTACTCCTCCCTTTCTGACATTCTATTGTCCTAAATTTCTAGAGCAGTGCTTCCCAACAGAAGTACATCTAATTTGAAAAATTCTGCTGACCACATTTTTAAAGGTAAAAAGAATCAGGTTAAAGTTAACTTTAATATAGCATATTTTGTCATTCATTATATCCAAAATATTTTCATTAGACATGCATCATTGAAAAAATGAGTGAGATGGTTTACAGTCTTCCTGTCAATCTAAGTCTTGGAAAACTAGTATGTACTTTACTTTTATAACACACCTCAGTTTGAACCAGCCACATTTCCAGTGTGCAGTCTGCACAAGAGACTGGGATTAAAAGACCCTGTGTCTAGGAGTAGACAAAGCACAATTAGACCCCTACTGATGGAGAGATGTTTTGCCATATGGGTTGCTGATCTATAGCTCAGCTAGTTTGCCTGGGAAGGTTTAAGACCCATGAAGAGAGCTGGGAATCTAAAGGATGTATCTCTCCTGAAAACTCCTGAACACAAATGCTGCTCCTTCAAACCATCAGTCCACCTCTTCCCAGAACACTGGAGAAAAGGTATTTCTTTCCTTTCTACCCCTAGTGCTGGTTTATCACAACAAAACTTAAAATGTTTTTCTTAACAAACCATTCCCTGGGGAAGAAAGCAATTATCTTTCTATCTTTGGATTCAGGCAGATAGTGATTATGCACAAAATCCCTGCTGTAGAAACAATAAGCATGTGTATTAGTGTTCTTCATTTTCAAATGACATGGAAACTTCCATTAATTCACCAACTCTATTAAAAGAGTTGTGACTCAGAGACTGCTTATGATTAATGTTTTTTATGACATGATAACAAAAATGTGGAAATAACTAGAATCTAATTTGGATGTCAGTGATCTAGATATATACAGCTGGAATATAAGTAATTTTGAAAATTGTAAAAAGACATACCATTTTATAAGGGAAGAAATAAAGGTTTTTTTTTTATTCAGCCAACTATTCATTACATAAAACAAAGGTACCATGTGTATATAGAAAGCAGAGTTTCCTACTTTTATCGAAGAGGTTTCTGGCAACTCTGTTTTTATTTTCTCATTTATTTGGGATGGAAGTGTAGTCAGAGGGAGTAAAGTAAAGCATTGGACCCAGTTATTTCCTATTTTCTAAGGGAAAAAAGTCACACAGATTTGAGCAACATGAACCTATTTTTGTACAGTTTGTCACAGTGTGCCATTTTAAAGTTCTTCTAAGGACAAATTTTGCTGTGTCAGAGGGACTGCCGAAGCTATGGGGAACTTGGACAAGCCATTTATGAATTCACGGGTGATAAAGTAAGATTTCACTATACGCCACTATACGCCACTCTAACTGATTGCTGTGATAACTCTCAACCCATGTGCCCTTGCGCTGCTGTTTCCAGGCAAGCACCATTCCACTTTGCTGCTTTCATCAATGATGGCAGCTCAAAGAGAGGCGATCCAATAGAAGGAAGAGGGGCATCACTGCAAATAATATAAAGGTTAGATTTGCAATACTGCATGAATTCAGTACATTGAACTAGTACTGTACTTTTTTTTTTTTTTTTTAAGACCAGGTCTCACTATGTTGCCCGGGGTAGTCGCAAAGCTGCAAAGTCAAGTGATTCCTGGCCTCTTGTCTCCTAGTGCTTGGATTACAGGCATGCGCCACCAGAGCGGATGTACTGTACATTTTTTTTATTAATTAATTTTTTGTGGGATAAAAACAAGTAACAGATAGGTATACATATTACAATATCATAATTACAAAATTATAAACCAGGCAAAATAATATATTATTTACTCTTATGTGTGATTTGAAAGTTTCTGTACTGTACATTTTTAAAAGGTTGAAACTTACTTAAATGATGCCCCACTTCTGGGGCTCTCTTAGAAAATTAATAACTCTTCCTGGACTTTGGATGCCCCCAGCAGTTGCCCTGGGTCTGCTGATAGGTTCTCTCTGACTACTGCTTTCACAGAGGAAGGTGGTGGTCCACAGACTAGTGATGTGAATGGATAACGTTCAACATACTAGCAACCTAAAGAGTTCAATGTGACTTAAAAACAAGTGTAAGTGAATAGTCTTTTAAAAATAAAGGTTCTGACACTAACATCAAAAGGAAAATGAGAAAGGAAAGCTAGGTAAAACAGACCGACCGACCGACCGATCGATCGATCGATCGATAGATAGATAGATAGATAGATAGATAGATAGATAGATAGATAGATAGATAGATAGATAGATAGATAGATAGATAGATAGATAGATAGATAAAAATAAAAGTCCTTCATATTTTGTATCCTGACTACCTGGACACTAAGGCAAACGTGATCTAGGATTTTTGTTGTGCTTTCAGCAACCATTATCTGCTACCTCTACCATGAAAATGGTCCATCCATCCTTTATTCAATCACAGAAGGTGTCAAAAAAGACTCACTGTCTGTTGAGTAAAGGTGCATCAACAAATCAGAAATCAGTCTAAGCCTTTCAGTTCTGTGTAATCCATTTTCTTCATTTTGTCCCATCAATTACTTCATTCTGAAGCAAAGTTTCCAAAGAGAAATAGAATCTTTCCTGACTAGGGTAACTGATAGACACAAACTCTTCATCCCAGAAATTCTTGGAGAGAAAGGAGACTGTCAAGAATTATGAGGGCTCTGAAATTTTACCCCATTTAAGCTAAGAAGTCATCCTGTCCTGGTTCTGTAGGTGCCACAGAAGACACGAGACTTCTGGGGCAGAGACAAGAGACCTTAGTAGTAACTTTTTTAGTGAACAGCGTCAACATATTTAAGTCCACTCTGCTTTAACCTACATCACGCAGGGATGGTGCATTGACCCCAGGTAATGCCTGGTGCCATAGGTTTGCCCTACAGTAGAGAGCTCGGGGCAAGAGACCAGCAAACCAGCTGCCTCTCAAAACTACTCCTCTACCCTCCCAACCTGCACACTACTCAGTGACCTCTATAACTAACTAGAGAAACTGCTCTGTGTCCAGAGATAGATCAGCCTTAAGACCCAGAATGCTCTGCTAGTGCATGTAGGTTTGTTTGTTCCGTTCAAGATTTTTTTCAGATTTACCTTAATCCAAAATCCTCCAGCCTGAGCACTAACGACCTGGGCTGACTGCTGAATATCAACATTGTATTGGTTGCTGAAGAAAAGTGAATTGTGGGATGTAGATCTACCTCACTACGTCTTAAAAGTGTATGAACTCCTCTCCCCACCCCCTTCCATAGTTTCAGTTCCTTCTAGACTGTTAGAGAATCTCTCAGTTCCTGTCAGGTAGTAACACTGAAAAAGAAACACCACCTGCTCTTCAATCCGATGGGGGAATTCAAGACAGACATGTCTAGTAACCAACTCAAACTTAATGTGGGCAAAGTCAAACTTCTGGTCTTCACACACCAAAGAGCCTTTGTGCTCTGCTGAACAACCCAAGGCAGGTCCTTCTCAGTGGCTTTCAGACAGTCTGCCTCCTCTCTCTTGCAGAGTCACACCCTACTTTACCAATCCTGACACTGACCTGCTCTCACTCTGCACTGAAGTTCCCATTATTTTTTGCCTAGACTATTGCAATATCATGGGAGCTGTTTTTGTGACTCGAGTCTTGGATTTCTCATGTCAGTTCTCATTTCTGCTTCCAGAGCAGTCCTTTCAATGTGAAAAGCCAGATCATCTTAAACTTCTGTTCATCTACTCCCAACTCAATCTGTATAAAAGGCAAAAATATCACAAGGACCATACAGGTCTTAAACAATCTGAAGGTTCTCTCTTCTTTTCTTCTGAATGCCTCCACTCTGGTCACTCTGGTCTCTTGCTAGCTCCCAGAACACACCCAGTATAAGGGGATGCGCCCCCAACCTGATGTTTCTCCCTATGTCAATGGGGCTCCCCTTTGCTCTTGTTCCAGCCCCTGCTCACCTCCTGTCCCAGCACCCTTCATATCTCTTCACTTTAGTTTTGTCCTAGCATTTATCCCCATTTGACTGCAGCTGTTTGCTTTCTTCCCACTAAAACCAATGATCAGCAGAATTGGGGTTCTTTTTGCACTAATGCTCATTGCTCTGTCCCCAATGCCTAAAAAAGTACCTGCCATACACAAGCAGCCAATAAATTACTGTTGAATTCACCCACTCAAGAAGTATTTATCACCTACCTTTCCACTCTGTCATCCAAGGGGAGAAGAGGCAAGTCAAGAGGAACCTCTAGTACTGTTGGCTTAATGCCATAATCAGAGAAATGTAGAGTATCCAGGTTCTTAAGGCAGGCTGAATTTGGGAGAGCCAGATCAGAGTGTTTTAGAAATACGGATCCTTGGCAAAGCCCTGGTGACAGACTGCATGTCTCCAGTTGACCTCCCTAATATCCAGTCCAACCACAGAGTTTTCCTACTTTTGTTCTAACTATGATTGTCAATGTCAGTTGTTGCCTTTCTAGGTAAAAATAAAATGAGGGAACATTTGTGTCAAATAGCTCAAGATTTACTAAACAATGGTAAATCACCTAAGATGACAAAATATTTTCAATTATTTCATAGTCTATGTTTTGTACTGAAGTAACTTTAAAACTTTATGGAAATGAAAATGGAACTACCATTTGACCCAGCAATTGCTCGCTTGGGAATCCACCCAAAAGAGACCTCAATGCGGGTACAAAGGGACACCTGTGCTCAGATGTTTATTGCAGCACTATTTATAATTGCAAGGACTTGGAAGCAACCTAAATGCCCCTAAACAGATGACTGGATGAAAAAAAATGTGGTATATATACACAGTGGAATATTACTCATCAATTTAAAATGACAAATTTGATGATTTTATGATCACATGGATGTACTTAGAAGAAATCATATTAGCAGAAATAAGTCAAAAAGAAAAAGACAGAAACCAAATGGTTTCACTAATATATGTGATATAGGAAAAAAATAAACAAAAGCCAAGAGAAAAAGTCAAAACAAGCTAACCACCAAACTGAAGCACACAACTTGGGGTGGGGGGCAAAGGGAGGGAATTGTGGGGAGGGTGGGGGGGGTGAATCCCTGGGATTACAAAGATGTGAAATTTATATATAAATTTTTTAAATAAAAAAGATTTATAAAAATAAAAAAAATTAAACTTTATGGAAAGTACAATTATGTCAAGCTGTCCTCTAATTGTTATTACCATGAATGTGAGGACATATTCACAAAATTGTTACTGCAGGCACTTACATGCCTTTTTAGAGCCTGTGCTTCTGTGGAATAGTACTGCATACTCACACACCTCTGCACTGCTTAGTCTGTGCAACTTTCTTATATACCTTATTTGCCCTATTTTTCTGATTTTCCTGGTCGTTCCCTTTCTTTGAGCAACATTTGTTCCAGTAAGCTATCAAAATGGAAGCTCTCCCAGTGGCTTAGGGTCTCAAAGTCACTTATCATCCTTCCTTTGGTAGCTCTCCCCAACTTCTTCCTCCTTTGCCAAAGGTATCTCTTTTTGTTGTTGGCTATTGGATGTGGGGCTTTATTGGAAGTTTTTGTTGTTGTTGTTGTTGCTGCTGTTGTTATTGTTTTGGGCAAAGAAATTCAAATGACATAAATTCTCCCTATAAAGGTAAAAATTTATTCTACTATTCTTAATTTTTTTCCTCAAGAAAAGAAACTTTAAGTTTTTTAAGTTAACTTTTCCCAAAGAGCAGGCAGCCTTGCCTGTGTGCCTTTCCACTCACTCCCAGTCTGGCTGCTTTGTTCTTCCCATGGGAAGCAGGAATTCGAAAACAAAAATCTCCTGGAGAAATACCTTAAAACACAATAACTAATACTAATAAATACATTAAGTGCTGATAGTGGGTCAAATGCACTACATACACCCCATCACTGGGTCTTTATGACAACACACAGAGGCACAAAGGCAAAAGTCCCAGGCTCCATGATGATCAGCACTTCAGCTAAGGTGTCCTGACACTTAGCGGTCCAAATCCCACTCCCTCCATCTTGCAAACTAGTTAGGGAAGCTGATGGTAACAGGCAGTGAATAAAAGTGCAGCTATTACAAGAATCACCAGGATTGCTGATTAGTAGAATACTGGCAATATTTAACCCTTGTCTTTGAGGAAGGTTAAGAATGGCTTCTCTCCTAGTTCTCTTGGTCTTATTCTAAGGTAAGCTCCTTTCGTTTTGGTTAGAGTTGAATGCTGGTCAAAGATCATGAGCCCAGTGGTAAAATTCTCTGCAACATTCAGAACCTGCCTCCTGTGCTACTGCCTCCCACTCCATTGCCCCTCATACCCACAACTGTTTCTTTGTCTCTGCAGTCACCTGAAAACAGCAGATACTGCAGAACATGCCAATCTCACTAGTCCATTCACATCAAACTAACTTTGACCTGAATTGACTGGTGTATCTTCCCTTACACCAATTTCTACACCCTAGAAATTTCTATGAAACTCCTAGAAAAATAGAAGCTACCCTTGTTTATTCCTTTTATCCTTTTCAGTTTGGCCACAGTGTTCATCATTAAGTCATTTTTGATGGGTATGGCCTTCAAAAAGTTTTTGCTATACTATTGAATTGGTTTCTGAGACTACAAGGTCATGGTGACCTTGATCACCTTGGTAACACTGGCAAGCACCAACATTGAGGGAGCTCATCTGCCTTGCCACAGATCTTCCAACAGCACCTGCTGCTTCCTGACTGAAAGTTCAAGCTTCAAGTAGACCCAACAGGGGGACTAAATCTAGTTCTAGTTCTCAGCTTATTTGCACGACAGAAATGACACTGAACCGAAGGGTGCATAGGCTCCCCACAGCCCAGGTGACCAACCCATTCTCTTCCCTTGGCTCCCTCTGATGAGTTATTTTTGTGTTATGCATATTCCCCAAAAGAGAACTATCCTCCAGTCTAGACTCCACCAAGACATGGTCATAGTAATGAGAGGTGTTTTTCACATCTCAATCTTCATTATACTGTTATCATGATTTCTGTCACAATTGAGTACCATCTATGTGTCTATGTGCATTACATGTTTTGATTCTTAGAGAACTCTGTGGATAAGAAGAACCAATTTCTACACTTTGGAAATGAAAAAAGTCATCCAAAGCTTTGATGACTTGTCCAAGATCACACAGCTGGTTAGTGGAAGTCCTAAGCAATCTCATCACATTACTGCTTCCCAGACAATAGACCATTACCTCATGACTAGGAGTTGATTCAGAATGTAAAATGGCATTGTTTTTAAGTTTGCACTTTTATATCTTATTTCTTCATCAGGACACTCATTTGAAGAGGCAAGACAAATGCTATTTTTAACAACAGTTTTTCAGCTCAGTTTCCTCTGGGATCTGGCTGTACCCATTTGGGGAAAGAAGCAGAAAGAAGCAGAAAGGAATGAAGGAGATACCTCCCTGAATGAAAACAGAGTTGGATTCATAAAATCAGAGGACAAGTTGGTGGATTGAGTGAAACGGGTGAAGAGGATCAAAAGGTTTGTACTTCCAGTTATTAAAAATAACTCCTGGGGAGTTAATATACAGTCTGGTAACTATTGTAAAAATATCTTAATTTATATTTGACAGTTGCTGAGAGTAGATCTTAAAAGTCTTCATTATAAAAAACAAAACATGCCCATACATAGGGGAAAATATGAAGTTGACTAACAGTTTGCAATATATACAAATATGGAATCATTGTATTTACTCCAAAACTAACATAATGTTCTATGTTAATAATACCTCAATTTTTAAAAATAGGGCTGAGCTCTCATTCTTCTTCTGGGACCTGTTCTGTTTACTGAAAAAGCTGTCATTATGTTGGAGTAGTCAGTTTCCAGAATGGCAGCCCACTTTGAAAAATTCTAAGACCTATGTTATCTATATCTATAAAGCAAGAAAAGCACACTGAAATTTACAATAAATTATGGGTAGTCACTAACAGAGAGAATCCAGAGTTAAGGTTCTTACCAGGCTGTTCTGAAAGAGAAGGGGGGAAAAATTCCTTAATGGGGTTCAGGGGCAATCTTGAAATTCTTTTCAGAATATTTGCCATCTAAGATATAGAAATATAAAGGAAGACAACTGTTTTCAATGGTGAATTGATGAGTCTTGCACTTTCTAACAGCTACTTAGATTACACTCCCACCACGGGGCCAACACATGGTCTGTATTAGCCACTGCTTCTCCCGATTTCATGGGAAAAGATTGACGGGCTTCCTTTTCAAGAGCAAGAAGCTGAGATTCAGAAAAACAAAAGTACAGTTAACAAGTTTCTGTCTCTGAACTCCAAACCAGGTTTGTCCTGCTCCAAAGGTTGCAGCGTCCAGACCAGTCCTTTGTCATCCTGTCACAGAGAAAAAGCGGACTGGGACGCAAGCACACGGGTCCCACTCAGGCGCTTCTAATTCCACCCCATTCACCGCCTGAAGGCATTTCAAACTGCCTTTTTGCACCGACAAAAGCTCGTTTATAAACAAAGAAACCTAATTTATTTGAAATCAATAAGGGTTTTAGCTTTAGTTTGAGGGTTTTTGAGAAAAACAGTTTTTCAATTTTTCAAAAATCAACCCACAGAAAGAAAAGTCTTTGTGTCATGCTCCAGTCAACACGTGTAACAGAAGTTTCACAGAATAATATTCACTCTTCACATCTAATATTTTGGATTCTAGTCCAGTCTTATCGTCTTTCTTTCTTTTTTTTTTTTTTTTTTGTATTTTTTCATTCATTGTCTTCCTTAATGGTCCTTTTATGTGGAAAGGACACTTCACATGAGATTTACCCCCTTAACAAATCTCAAGCACACAACACAGTATGGCTAACTATAAACCGTGTGGAAAAGAGATGTCTAGGGTTTATTCATCTTGGATAACTGCAACTTTATACAAGATATCATATATGATAATATATATTACCTTTTATATAAATATATAGATAACTTTATACAAGATATTGCAATATTACACAATATATCTCCTCCATTTCCCTCTTCCTGCAGGCCCAAGCAACCCGTCATCCTACTTCTGAGCTTCACTATTTTAGATATCTCATATAAGTCATATTCTGCCGTGGAAAACAATTGTAGAGAATGCGCCAAAAAGTGAAAAATAGATTTCTTTCTTTTTTAAATACAGATTGTGATCCACTATATTGATATTAGAATCCACTAGTATTTGCTACTGCAGTTAGAAATGCATTAGAAGGCAACTGGAATTGTTTTGTTTTAGCTTTAAGTCACACATAGTGTGATTAAAGGTAGTATTGAAGACTTGTGAAGTAAATAGGATGAGCTAAGAGGAGGGGGAGAAAATATATTTAAAAAATTAATTACCACTGACAATTCAGTGAAACTATTAACACCCTTATGCATTTTTAATTCTCAAACAGAAAAGATGCACTTAGAATACCTATTTAACTTTTCCTACAGGCTGATCATAAATGATAAAATGTAATTTTGCTTCACTAAACAGACATTTTAAAACCCAAAGAAAACTGAACCTAAGGGTTAGCTCTTTTCTATGTCTCAAATAATATTCATCAGCGAGCCTGCTAACTAGGACAAGAGTCACTGTGAAACACTCACCAGAGAGCAAATATACATTATCCACTAGATGGCGATACAAAACAGGAGTAGCGCTTTTCCTCCTCATTATTACTGCTTAGGTTAATAATAGTCTACTAAAGAATTTAGAAACCCAGGGTTACCCAGTGGCAGGTCACATGAATTCAACCTGAAAGTTTAATCCATGCTTCTGGCATATTTCTGCCTTTTCTTGGAACGTCCTTGGAGCTCAACTTCATTCTGGCTGACAGGCTGGCATTTAAAATTAGTAGTTATATGCCTCACAATTTCCTTGTGGCAGTACAGATGAATGACTGCCCTGTGAGAAGCTGCTATGTCTGTATTTAGTAACAAGTTGAAAAATTAGCATGTGCTATTAAGGTTTTCTTTCTTTTCCCTTTCCACATAATATTTAACAACGACTATGGGTCTTCATGTCATCTCCCATGGCTAACAATTTCTATCTTTTTTAGTAATTCTACATGTTGTGAACGCACTGAAAATATTTAATAGACACTTTCATTCTTATTGCTTAATTGAAAAGAATGATCTTCTCTAATACAATAAGCAAATAATTTTCTCTGAAAGACAATATTGGAAATGTGTCATAAGCAAAAATGTACACCTTTTGCAATGGTTTTGGAAATAGTCTCTTATTTCTATGTTCTTACATCATTGTTCATTTTTGAACAATATTTGATTTCTCCCTCAGTGTAATTCCCATAAATCCCACCACCACTTCATCCATGCACCATCACCATAATCCCTTGACTTTTGGAAATAGTCTTTTAAACTTATTATGAGATATTTTTAAAGCCTGTTTGTGGGATTTATTATACTGAATTGGATTTCTTTATTCATTTTCATAATATTTTGTTGTAAAAGATCATTATAAAAGCTATTCTCTTGTCACTTATTATAATGATATGTCATTTGAATTTATAGATACATATTTAAAAATCAGGACTTTTAGGCCGGGCACCGTGGCTCATGCCTGTAAGCTTCAGCCTATGAAGCGGCCGGGGCTAGGGATCGCAGTTCAAGTCCTGCCTGGGGCCCGTAGCAAGACCTAGTTCCAAAAAAATAGCTGGGCATGGTGGTGCGCACCTGTATTCCCGGCTACCTGGGAAACTGAGACTGGGGATTGCTTGAGTCTGTCGTACCCTGGGCAACGAGACCATACGGTTCCATGGGCAAAAATAGTGAGACCTAGTCTCAAAAAATAAATAGATAAATAAATAAAAATAAAATAAAAATCAGGACTTTTTATAAAAATAATATGTAATTATAAGGGGAAAACATGGATTTTAGTTTGTCATACCTAGGAAGGTATTACTATTGGGTCACCTGAAAAGTCATATCATTTGTGTGTTTTGTAAGTTAATCTTGACTATGAATTGATGATTTGGAAATATTTCTGAATTTAGGTCATTTCTAACATGTTCTGTATATCTATAATTAGCTATCCTTTTTAAAGTAGAAAGAATATCAAGTTGATATAAAAGCAATATAGAATCATGGCTAATAGCACATTAGTTAAAAAGGGCAAAATCAAGATGTGTAATATTTTATGATCCTTTCTGCTGCACAGTTAATCACATCCATGGAGTCCTTAAGTTAATGACATAAAAACACTTGCCCTTACATTTAGCTCATTTTGTCTTGAGGCCAGCATATCTATGTTCTCGACATACAATCTCTGCATAAGATCATAGCTGATGAATTAAAAAGCCAAGGAAGCACCAGGGCTGAGTTCTGAGTTTTGGCTTTGTCTTTCATTTTTGTGGATTTGTTTGCACGGAAATGCTTCCTACATGTAGGCAAAGATGCTGGGTCATGTCTTTTCTTCACCTGCATGTGGGACTTGAGCAGGGAAGGGACAGGAAGGATTCAGAACAGGAAGCATGTACCTATCTCACTCTTACATCCTGTTTTGAGTGGGTACTGCGGAACTCCTGGCAGGTGGACTATCCAGATGCTACTGATACAGAATCTTGATGCCATCAAATTTGTGACGTTGCCCCTCACCTTCCAAATTGCATCCCCTTGAGGCATGGTTGTGAACAAAGGGGAGGTGGCAGGAGAGGGGAACATGGCAGAAAAGATCCCTGGAATAAGATCTACATTAAAAACTTTATATTTTATCCCAATAACGTGCTTGACTCGATGATTAGTTTTAAGTGGAAAAGAGACAGTCATATTCATGTTTTTAAAAGATGATTCTGACAGCTTTGCCTACATTGAGAGAGAGAGTCAAGAGTGGAGTGCCAGCTCAGAAGTGGGAGTGAAAGGAAAGAGAGGCCCTGTTTGGGCATCTTCAATGCAGGGCATGAGGGGTTAGGGAGAAGGATGTGGGACTGTCATCCACTAACAAAGAGAGAAAAGGAGCAGGGCAAAGTTGTGCCCAGAACTCAGGTGTCACAATTGGGGATGAGATGCTTTGGGACATTTAAGGGGGATCATCCAGGAGGCACCTGGATTTGGGTCCCTGTTGGATTAGAGGATTAGAACTGCCACTTTGGGAGATGTCAGTCTGGTATGGTATTAAAATGGTATTAAAATCCATGAAATGGTATTAAAATCCATGAAAACCATGACTACCTCGTGGGTTAAGGTGCAGGGGACAAATAGAAGGTTGGGAACACAACCCAAGGGAATGCTTACATTTCACAATACGTAAGAAAGCAATGTCAGAGAAGAAAACAGTAAGGAGCCTGCAATGAAGCCAAATGGAGTTCTCTTACCAAAATGGTAAGAGAGCATGGTCACTGGCCAGCCAGGAGAAGAGCATGCTCCTGAGTGGGAGCAGCCTCTACCGAGAGGCCCTAAGCAGAGGGCCCAAGTGTGACCCAGAAAAGCATTTGACAGTGGTTGAAAGACAAGTGCACTACATGTTGGCAGTGAAGTTTCTAAGTAGTCTATTTTCAAGGAGGATCTTTACCCATGGAGCTATAAAATTATCCTGACTGTCATATTCTATTCCATGGTGCTCAGATTTCTGGACTTCCTAAAGTAACCAGATTAATATGAGCTGTCAGAACATTTTTAATTAATTGCTATAACTTGTTATAAGTAATTGATCATCATTTTATAAAAATAAACATTGTAATTTATAGTTATAAATAATTGATATAAATTTATAAAGATACAATATTGTTAAAGATATAAATTATATGGACTATATATTAATATATTAAAATGATGTATTATAAATAAGTATGAATTGTTGTGAATAAATTTATTTTAATTGGTTTTTAATAAATAAATAATTTTTAATTAATTGTGGAAACCTTAAAACATACAGAATTGTTGGCAGAATTGTGTAATGAACACCTGCCTATATATCTACCACCTAAATTCTACAATTCTACAATTCACATTTTGCAGTAGATGCTTTATCACATACATGGCCATCTAACCAGCCTTCTACTCATCCGTCAATTCATCTTGTTTTTTGGATGCATTTCAAAGTAAGTTTTAGCTATCAGAACATCAGAACAACTAAATTCTACAATTCTACAATTCACATTTTGCAGTAGATGCTTTATCACATATGTGGCCATCTAACCAGCCTTCTACTCATCTGTCAATTCATCTTGTTTTTTGGATGCACTTCAAAGTAAGTTTTAGCTATCAGAACATCTCACAATTAAACACTCTAACATTTATATTACTCAAACAATTCAATATCTGTTTATGATTTTTTTAGAGATATCATTTTAAAAGAATGAAATGCCCAATCTTAAGTATACCACCTGTTGCCTCTGACAAACACATACTTTTGTAAATCCTTTCTATTAGGTTATAGAACTTAATAATTCTACTAAGAGGTCATTACCTCACTCCCAAAAGGTTGTCCTTGCAACTTTATCTTTTGGAAAATGCAGGTGCAGTAAATAAGCAAACTTGGTTGGCCAATGTTAATGGCCTTCTCCCTTCTGCCAGGGTCTCTGTCATTACTCCTATAGATTCATGCACGTTTTCACTTAGCTGGAAATACACATTGAACTCTTCCTAAAAGTGTTTTTGTAATCATTGCACAATAAACCCTTTGTACAGGAGGACAATGGTGTCCAGTGAACCAAGTCCAACCAGAGAAATCGTAAATCCTCGCACAGAATCCTGCTTAGCTGGTGCCAAGCTAGCTTATATTGCAGTCCTCTTATTAATAAAACACAAACAATAATCATCTATATCATTCAATAAAAATTACCATGGTTTCAATATACTAACCAGTACCTTAAGCTCTGGGGGAGGAAAGTGAAAATAGTTCACTACCAGGTTATGGAATTTTTTGACAAACCTGCCCTATTTTTCAGCTTGTCCATTGGTGCTCTGACCTTGCCACATAACTGAGATCAGGCTTAAAAGAGGGATGTTCTGCATAGATTCTTAGGCCTGCTCAGATTTGCCACCTAAATTGGGAGAGGAGTAAGCTAGATCTTCCCAGTTAAAATCTGATATTAAACCCCTTGAAAGATACTTTATTTTCTTGCTTTTGTTTTGTTTTGTAATTTTAGGTTTCAAGAAGATAATACAAGAGACTGGTGTATTGGATGGACAGGGGGTTTCTGAATCATTTAACCTAAGAGACAAAAGTTAAGGTAATGGCATCCTCTAAGAATTTGTTAAAGTTTTCTTGAGACGTCATCTCAAACTCATGAGGTCTGTTTCCCAGGTTTAGGTACCAATTTTTGAGATCATACAGACTCACATTCACTTCTAGTTCCAAAATCCTACCTTTACTGACTCACTTGTCTCTTGGGTTCCCATTTACCGCTGTTCTCTGTTCTGGTCAACACAGTCATGAAATTCAGCCTCTTTAATTTGGTTTGCCCCCAACATGGCTTTTCCAAATAGTTTGTGAAATTTTGTTTCTCTGTAATCTCTCTTCTTTCAACTCTTGTGACTATTTTATTCCCACTCACAAATTCCTGATGTTTAATTTCAGATTAATTTAGCTTTGACTTTACTTCCTTGGATTCCTTCAATTAAGCCCCCACCAGGGACTTATTACCACCCACAAATGGATAATTGAGGTGTTTTTTCTAAATAAAAAACAGTTCTCTGAGAGGAACACTGTTGCAAATTCTGTAAACTATTTATGTATGTCTGTATAATGTGTGTATATGTACATATATGTGGCATTCATATATATAGTCACAAAATACATGTGTGTATTATATGTATCTAAAATACAGGTACATTAGTAATTGCCTAATAATAATTGCCTAAACGTGTAATTAAATATTCAATACATATACTACACACACACAACCCCCACATGTGCTCATCTACATAATTGAAATAACCTTTACTATAGAATTGGTGAACACTCTGCTTTTAACCTCATTCCATTAGAATCCTATTCTTGCCTTTTTATTTCTGCATTGCCACAAATCCCTCTCTATAATTGAAATAGATCCTCCCATTTCTAAACTGTTTGTATTTTTAAGTTTAGCAAATGGGAAACTGGAGATGTTGCTTACTAATTGCTTATTAATTCATTTGTTCAGTCAAAACAATAGCCAAGATATAGAAACCATTGAAATGCCTCAAAATAGATGAATAAATCAAAAAGCTGTGTTTATACTTACAGGAAGGAATACTATTCAGTGATCAAAAAGGATAAACCCATGCTGTTTATGGCTATATGTATGGAGATGGAAAGGATATGCTAACTGAAATAAATCAGAAGCCAAAAGATCAGATCGTTTCAAATATCAGATAATTTCACTTCATTTCTATATGTGGGATATAGAGAAAATGAACAAAAGTTTAAGAAAAAAGACAAAACCAGCAAGCTGGCTGTAGATCTGATGCACACAACAAGGTGGGGTGTGAAGGGTTAGTAAGACAGGGTAGGGGAGAACACAAGGGACTGTGATGATGGCTCATGGGTTATATGATGGTGTGAGAACTGCAGGGGCTACACCTGAGAAGAGAAACCAATTGCTATATAAAAATGAACAATGATCTAAAAAATTTTAAACATTTTAAAAATAAAGAGAAGGGTTGGGTTTAGAAGGGAGGGATCCACGGATCACTTTAGAACCTTAAAATCCAGGTGGATGTGCACATTAATACACATGAAACAAAATGTCCTCAAGTGCACAATTCTCATGGGAAGAACAGCAAATTAGAGCAGAAAACTAAAGCCTCACAGTGTGCACCAATGCTGCTGCTTCAGCAGAATAAGAGGAGGGAAAAAACCACTGTGGTTAAAAGAAACTGCTGGCTTATGGATTTTTTTAAAATTACAATTTGCATTCTCTTCTAACAATGCTATTTCTGCTTAGGTGGCAGAGTGGCTTTCATGAACATGTGAGCTCAGCCTTGTCTTATGCCTGTTTTTAAAAAAGAGGTCAGGTAAAATGATTGCAGCAATAGCATGAAGCTAGTTGAAAACCACAGTGTCTTTTAGATGACACACACAAACACACAAAGCCCACACACTGGAAATTTTTGCCCACTATAAACCCCTTGAAATTGTCTCAGAAATATACATAAAAGCAGTTTCCCTTTTTCTCCTTAGAATGTCTACACTTTCCAAATCTGAAGTTAGAAGAGTAGAGCAGTGTAAAAACCTGCATGAAAACTGATCTCAGTAGCAAGTACTCCCTGAGAATTAAGGTAGCAAGTGGCCAGGGAAAACATAACATTTTGCAGTGTTTGCCTAATGCACACCTGCCTAGAGAAGTTGTTCTGGCTAACCCAGGTTTACACAAAATTATAAACCTCAGCTATTGGGAGTTCAACCCTGCTAGCACCTGACTATGCTTTTGACTGCTGTTTTCTTTCCTGCAACTGGGTTTTGAACTATGACAAAAGAGGAAATGCAGAACTGAGATATCGCAAAACAGAAGTATCTTATTTTTTTAACCTCTCTACATGACTGTATTTGGGGTGGAGGCCTTAATCCTTATGTAGTAGCTCTTTGAAATTACTTCATATACCATTGCAACTCCTAACTGAACTCTACACTGAATATTCTAATAATTTAAATTTTTAAAAATTTTAAATTTTCTTATTTTCTTACATCTTTGGTCATCTTTGTACAATTATCATTCCTCTTAGGTTTGGCCCTCCCACCAATAATCCCCCCATGTACCACCACCCCAATTCCCTGAGTCTACCTCCCACACTCTAATCACTCCAGCTCCTCTCTTACTGTAAATTGTAGATCAATGGTGGGCCCACTGGTCTCGTCTTTTTCTTGGAACAATGTTCTTCTCCTGGGTGAGGACCTGCACTCCTGGACCATAGCACACCAGGCTGCTCAGATCCCCCGGAGCAGGTAGACAGGCAGAGCACTTCAGGAGTATCTTGTAGGTGTGTGAAGTGGTTAAGTCCTTGACTTTGGAACTTCCTATGGGTAGGAGACTTTCATGTTTTCTGCAGTCCTGTGTGTTCTCTGGGTTCTGTGCTTCCTCATTCATGCTGATTGTCCCATCCTCTCCAATGACTGTCACTTTACGTTGCTTTTAAATCTTAACAGTTCTGGCACTGGGAATTTGACTCCCAGCACTGTTGTTGAAGTTCCCTTGTGGGAAAAGACTCCAGCAGGTGGTTGATCCAGCTTCTCTCATCAACCTTCGTGTTTTCCAGATCTGCCTTGGGGGCCCCAGTCACATCTCTGAGGTTTTCCTCCCCCAAATGAAAAAGGAGGAAGCCTCACTCATATTGCACGACTCTCTCTGGACCAGGGGCTTGGTTTTCCAGTCCCCGGAGGTATTGTAAGTAGAGCTGTGTGACAGGTCACCACTCAGTTCATCTCAGGGTCTTTTCTCTTGTGCTTCCCACCATACTGTTTCTGCCCTCCCCAGGTGATGACTGTATCCAGGGCTTTGATTTGTCCTTCTCACCTCCTGAAGGTCTGCAGTTGAATTGCCTGAATTCCTGATATCTTACAGTGATCTCATTTAAAATATTTTAAAGCACTTTGAAACAGAAATGAGTAACTACTAAATATACTTGCAAAGGTCCATGCTGTATACATTGTTGGATGGATGCATAAATCTAAGAAATTTATCAGTGTTCATCAAAAGTGAACCCAAAACAGTACCCTCATCCTGCAAA
Organism: Uropsilus gracilis; assembly: GCA_004024945.1. NCBI lineage: Eukaryota > Metazoa > Chordata > Mammalia > Eulipotyphla > Talpidae > Uropsilus > Uropsilus gracilis. Next base: position 35,629 of record PVHY01009121.1, on the reverse strand, counting down.
CAGATAAACATGGTCTATCTATGGAAGTGATAATATTTTACATTCAAAAACCAAATGCATTTTTAATGTATCTGTGGAGAAACTCACATACAAATTTCAGGAAGAATAGAAAGTAGTAACATATGCTAGGAAAAGGCATGATCATCTTTTTTCTCCATGGTGGTGGAATAAAATAAATTACCTCCTTGCACAGAGCTTCCAAAATGATGAGGTAGATAGTCTTTGCTTCACTTTCTAGCAAAGTTAGACAGTGTTTTCTAGGAACTATCTCTTTTTCTTGTATTCCATTGTGACAAAACTGAAGGTAAGCTATATGTTAGAAATGCTATGGTTTTAATTTAAAAACATTTGACAAGATGTACTTGACATGCTTAAGTGATTAGAGAACTGAAGCCTCAGTTTCATAAGTTTGCAGTCCTTAGCTTTCATATTTCCCCCAAACCATAGAACTGACTGTCCCCAGGAAAATCTTATTTTTTTCCACAATTTTCCTTTTTATTCTTTTGACAAATGATGTTGAAATATCAGTGATGATTATCTCAAAGCAATAGAATTTCAAGCCATTTTAAATGTATATCTTATTTTAATAATTATTTGAATTTTAACAAGATAATAAATTATTTATATAGTCAGAAAGTTATCTCTATTATAAAACTTAGAATATTGGAATACTAAGCTACTACATGTAACTAAATAAAATTAAAACCTTACATATTAGCCTATTCATAAATTAGTTGCAGGAAGGACAAAAATATGTGAAACAAAAATTTTATGTCATTAGAAGAAATATATAGTTTATCTTCATAACTTCAAGTTAAGCAGTTTCTTAAAAGTAATCATAAAAGATTTACAAATTTGCTTATAATTTTATTCCTTCTTAAAATTATGTTTATTGAAATACCATTGATATATTATACTGTATATGTTTTAGGATACAAGTTTACACCACTGCAAATATATGTTACTATATTGTAATCTTTAAATGACATAAAAATTAAAAGCTTAATTTAAAAACTACATTAAAAAACAAGCCACAGACAAGGAGAAGATATGTGTAGCATGTATAACAAATTGTCTAAGGGATACAAGGAATTAAATTAATAAGCAACAAAACAAAATCTCCATATTTAAATGGGTGAAAAAATTAATTCAAAGAAAACAGAAAAGCAAAGAAAAATTATCAAAATGAGCAAAATTAATTTAATACAGATTAAATTTGATACCATTTCATAGCCATCAGGTTGTTAACAAAACATTTAATGACAATATGAGGTGTTACAAAAGTATACAGAAAATAGGAACTTGGCATATCTACTAAGGAGAATGAAAATTATTATAACTTCTTTAATATCAAGTTAAGAACATTCAAGAAAGCTAAAAACTTACATTCATGCTGAATAGAAAGTACTTCTCTAGAGAAAGTTACAAATAAGTGCATTGCAGATAGCTATGAAAAGTTGGGAGTAAACTTCAAATTCATCAGTTGGGAAAAGAAGAAAGTTTATTTACTCAAGAATATAAAAATAGCAGCTTTTAAAATGATCTACTTCTCTAGGTATTAACATTACTAACATAGATTATAAAATATACCATGGGGGAGGGAAAAGCTGTTGGAGAAATGCACGGTACAATACAAATTAATTTAAACTGAGAAACACCTGAATTTTATCTCAATAGTATATTTATTATTATTAATATAACATATTTAATATATTTATATTAAATATATAATATTGCATATTGCAAAACCTAAAAGTAATGAACTTAGACTCTCTGGGCACAGATCCTGAGCAGTCTGCCTGAGTCAGGGTGTCCCAAGGCAGCAGGAGAGCCTACAGGGAGGGGCCTTGGGTGGGCCTGTGTTTTAGCCATCATGGGATGGAGTGGTGCTCCAGTCTCCATATCTATTACAATCACCAAATGAAAAACTACTATGGGAGGCCCAACATGAATTTAAGCGTGTCACTTAAAAGAACCCATGTGACTGGTCACCTTTCACACAGACACCACTTGATGCTAATCAATTTTTTGAAACAGACATTCCTAGCACTGCAGGAAAAAAAAAAAAAGCTTCTTAGAGAAGAAACTGAAAGTATTTGAAGAAAAACTCAGATTGGATATTGGATTGTCAAGTTGATCTAAAAATATTCCTCCCCTAACCCTGCCAAAAAAAAAGAAAAGAAAAGAAAATACTACCTGTAACCATCTTTACCCAAAGCTGACAGCTTCTCTCAGTATGAGGAATATAGGTTATGAAGAAAAAGGGCATTTTTTTCCTCAGAATTTCTAAAGGTCTTCCTTCCATTTCTGTTCCTCTGTCACATCTCACCATGAGGTTAGAGATCTATGCTGGAAGCAGTCTTACAACTTCAATTTCTGAAGACTTAGAATCTGACTTGCTTGTCTGTGATGATGATATTCACTATGCTATTTGGTCATTGTTAAGCAGGAACTACAAAACCAAAGACATATAACTTGGTTTATATTGCTTACACATGACTTACATTTCCACTGGATCACAGTTAAATGCCAATTTTCTGTCAGAGACACCTGCTCAGTCAGTTCAAGTGGCTCTATTTATGTAGCCTTTTGAACTTTGTAATCATTTTCAGTCTTAGCAAATCTATGTTAAAAAATAAAGCTGGAAAGAATTCAAAAAATGGACATAGAAAAAAATAATATTTGCCAAATCCTTTGAAATTACAATACTTGAAGAACTTAAACCCAAGCATTATAAAACCTTTTTGATTAAACCAGAAAAAAAAAAGAATTTACTTAAAAATAAATGTTTGCACTTTCCCATTGCTAGTGAGGAGACCTTTAAGTTAGGTTTGGGTAACTAAAGCTGAAGCCATTTGTGGCACTGGAAGTGACCCAGTGTTTGGATTCTGTCATTCAAGAGCTAGGAGGACTGAGGGGGTCAAGGGCACACTCCAGTACCTGGGGCTTATTGTGCTACTTAAATCTTCCTCCAACTTTGCTGAAGGAAACCAATCTCTGTGTTGATTTATAACAGGAACTATTTCATTTGTAAATGTTCTAAAAATTATTAGGACATCTGTTTTGTTAAAAAGCTCATCTATGAATCAAAAAATAAGGTAAGTGGCTTTCTTCTGAGAAAAGTACAGCTTGAAACCCGCCCCTTCCCCGTCTAGATTTCTAGGTCAGCATAAGGACATTCCATACAAGCATAATACTGGTTGTGATTCAATGACTACACTTCTCAGGAGACTCCAGTGATTTTTGTTGTCCTCCCTCCTTTCTAATAGGCTCAATACAAATTAAACCTGTTAAGTGAGTCTTGGAAATACAAGTTTTTATAAGGCCGGGCACGGTGGTGCATGCCTGTAAGCGGCAGCCTAGGAAGCTGCGGCGGGGACCAGAGATGGCGGTTTGAGTCCCGCTAGGAGCAACGTAGTGAGATCTAGTTCCAAAAAAATATCTGGGCACGGTGATGCGCGCCTTTAATCCCAGTTACCTGGGAAGCTGAGGCTGGGGATTGCTTGAGTCTGTGGTACCTCGGGCAACATGAGCCTGCGGTTCCACGAGCAAAAATAGTGATACCTAGTCTCAAAAAAAAAGTTTTTACAAACCCTGTATATTATTGCTACCTGAGGCCCCCTAGACATATGTGCTCAGAGCTGACAGTTCCAAGGAGCAGGCATGATGATCAGCAGGCACTGAACCCCTTCTGAGGTTGGCCAGGATCCATCTTAAATCATTAGTACCTGAGCCTGACCCGGAGTTCCACACTGTGCCTCTCACCCTGCAGTGGAAGATCGTTACAGGCACACATGCTCATTCAGTCACAGACTTAGCATCTCAGTACTGAAACCTGATTTCCAGCAGTTGCTAGCTCACTGCTTCTCCAGCCTTTCCCTACCCAGGGATGAAGCAAAAATAGCCCTCGTGGTTAACTTTAGCCAGACACAGGCCAGACAGATCTTTGGTGGGAAACATCTGATTCTATCACCCTGGTTGTGGTGCTGGGCCCCAGGAAGGAGTGTATAATGACCACCCAAAGACGACCCACGTCTTATTTCTCCCATCCCTGACTCCCCACCTTGCTCATGTGTCTCAGGATGCGTCTGCTTAATGTCCCAGACAAAGCTTTAGCCATGCTGCTAAGAGCCATGCTCTTTCTTCTGCCTGGAATGTATCAGTTTCTCTCTCTCTCTCTCTCTCTCTCTCTCTCTCTCTCTCTCGTGCGTGCGCGCGCGCGCGCGCGCGCGCACGTGTTTTACAAACCTGATTTTTATTTTTTATAATTTTACATCATTTTATTCCCTGGGGTTCTCCCACCACCTTATCACCCATGGACCTTCATTCCAATTTTTACCTCTCCTCCCTTCCCTGACCTCTCCCATCTCCTCCCCATCCCCAGCTGTATGCTTTAGTTTGTTTGTTAGCTTATTTGGCTTTTCCTCTTGACCTTTTGTTTGTTTTCCCTATATACCATCTATAAGAGAGACCATCTTGTATTTGCTTTTTCTTTCTGGCTTATTTCCACTAATATGATTCCTTTCAGGTCCATCCATATTATCACAAACGCTTCAACTTTGCCATTTTTAATTGATGAGTAACATTCCATTGTGTAAATATACCACATCTTTTCCATCCATTCATCTGTTTGGGGCATTTGGGTTATTTCCATATCCTTGAAATTGTAAATAGGGCTGCAATAAACAGCCAAGTACAGGTATCCTTTTGTATTAGTGTTTTGGTCTCCTCTGGGTAGATTCCCAGAAGAGGAATTGCTGGGTCAAATGGTAGTTCCATTTTCATTAGTTTGAGGATCCTCTACACAGGTTTCCATAGTGACTGGACCAGTTTGCATTCCCAGCAGCAGTGTAAAAGTGTTCTCTCCACATCTACACCAGGACTTGTTGTTGCCCATTTTTTTTTTTGTTTGCTTGTTTGTTTGTTTGTTTTGATGTGGGCAATTCTTACTGGTGTAAGGTGGTATCTCATTGGGTTTTGATTTGCATTTTCCTGATTGCTAGTGATGTTGAGCTTTGTATTTCACCTTTGGAAAATGTCTTTTTAACTCTTCTCCCCATTTTTTGATTGGGCTTTTTGTTTTGCATATGTTAAGTTGTGTGAGTTCTTTGTTTTTAGACGCTTATCACTTGTATGAAAAGTGAAAATTCTTTCCCACTTGGTTGGGTTTCCTTTTGTTTTGGTTTTTGTCTCTTTTGTTGTCCAAAAGCTTTTTAGTTTCATGTAGTCCCAGATGTTTATGTTTTCCTTCATTTTTTTTAGTATCTGTGGATATGTCCTAAAAAAGGTTTCTGAGATATAAGTCTTGGAATGTTTTGCCCATTTTTCATGTATTTTATGATTTCAGGTCTTACATCCAAGTGTTTTATCCATTTTGAGTTGTTTTTTTATACGTGGTGTGAGGGAGTAGTCTAGATTCATTTTTCAAGTAGTGGTCCAGTTTTCCCAGCACTGTTTATTGAATAGACTGTCCTTGTTCCAGTGTATGTTTATTGCTCTTTTGTCAGAAACTAGTTGTCTATACATGTGTGACTTTGTTTCTGGACATTCAATTCTGTTATATTGGTTTAATTTTGTTGCAGTACCATGCTGTTTGGAATGTATCATTTTCAACAAATGTGGTTGCCTGGTGCAGGCATGAAACATGACTAATAAAGCATATGAAAGGATCTACCACCTCTGCTACCGTGGTTCTGCCTCTGAAGCAAGTTCTGATTCCACCAGAAGTGTGACCTCTCAGAGCCATTCAGGCTTGCTTAGTCATAGAAATGACACACTTCGCCAGGCACGGTGGCTCGTGCCTGTAAGCTTTAGCTTATGAAGCAGCCAGGGCTAGGGATCGCAGTTCGAGTCCTGCCTGGGGCCCATAGGGAGACCTAGTTCCAAAAAAATAGCTGGGCGTGGTGGCGCGCACCTGTAATCCCAGCGACCTGGGAAGCTGAGGCAGGGGATTGCTTGAGTCCGTGGTACCCTAGGCAACGAGAGCCTGCGGTTCCACCGGCAAAAATAGCGAGACCCAATCTCAAAAAAAAAAAAAAAAAAAGACACACTTCCTTTGCACTCCCATTATACACTTTATCATTAAGATCCTATCATGACATGTTGAGGGAGAAACCATTATCTTCATTCTACTATAAAGAGACTGAACTCAAAAAGCTATACAACTTGCCCAAAGTCACCCCACAGGAACTGGGAAGTTAGGTTTCAAGCCTAAGAGTCTCAGATTCCAAAGCCCACTGAAACACTGTCTCTACGCTCTGGTCTCAGATTCAGCTTCTTTTTTATTCTTGATGCTTGAGTCCATGTGTTTTTTAACATGGCTCAGTACCAGTCTCTCTAGAACTAGTATCATCCTTCCATTTAGCGAGAAAGAACACTTCCCTCACCCCAACTGACTGCCTGAGTTCAGCTCCCTGCTATCAGTATTCCCTATCATGGCCTGGCTGCCTGATATAACCAAACACATTCCAAATTCCCCAACACTATACTATCCTGTCTGAGGGAGCACTGGATTCAACTTCTGATGCAAACTATGATCTCTGTTGCCACACTTTTTGACTACTATACTAGACTCCAATTTTCTCTCATCACCTGTTGCTAGATCAAAGTCCCAGGAGTTCACCCCACTAAAGTGAGCAAGTTGGTTTACAAGTCCTGTACCTCCTAGCCTTCTCCATTGGATCCCACTTCTCCAAGTTAAGCCTAGTTCTTTCCTGAGGCTCTTGAGCAAGACAGTTTCGTGGCACTAATTCAAAAAGATTCTGATATATCTTCTATCCTTGTTTATTTGTTGACTATAGTCATAAGTTGAATTCCCCCAAAAGTCTTTGAGGTGAAGATTTGAGTCCACAGAGTTTATTTTAGGGATGACCAAAGTAGGTCTTACTGAACAGTTACCTTTGTGGGATCCTGGATTTCAGTGATATTGGTGGGTAATGAATCCCAGCAAGGAACATAACTTAAATTCATACCACTGAGGAGAAGGAAGCCTGGGGAGTCTCCTTCCCCTTCACATGGTCATTGACTGAGGGTTGCATCTATGCTTCAGGTTGAAGCCCTAAAGAGGAGAAGAGAGTTGTGGGTACCTGCAGTAGGTTGCCCTGGCATAACTGTGATTGGTGCTATCTAGAGTTATCAGCAGAAAACAGCTGTAGTCTGTTACAGTCAGTAAAATAACACTCAAAGCTATCATTTTAGTGATTCTGGACAGTTTCTGGAGGTAAGCATGCAGTATCACAGTGACTATTACCTGCGTAAGTCTTCCAAGGTTTCTTACATTTGGCTAATGAAGTGTGCATTAGAGTGCAACTGCTTTGACAACACCCCAACAGACTGTATCTTCAGCACATGTTCCAGAACTCCTATATTTCAGAAGTCTCACTTCTTTCAGGAAATTCAGAGAGCTTTCCTGTGTTTTGTGTGTAAGTGTGTGTATGTTGTTTTTAATTAACTGTGCGAATATAATTCATCATGCTCTAAGGGAGCCAGCCTTCCCTCATATGAAAGGACTTGAATGAGGTACTAAGAAAAAACAAAGTATAAAATTCTTTTCCTATCTTCAAGCTTGATGTAGTCTAGTTGAAAATTACAGAATGTATCAAAACTAAAATACAAGGTAAGAATGAAGAGGTAGTAGATCAAGAGTTCCTCTGACTAGAAAATTCTTAAGATCAAAAATTAAATTAGCTTCAGACTAATTTAAATACCAGAACCATGAATTCGAGTCCCTTATAATTTAAACCTCTGCCAAGTTTCTGAAGATGATTCTGCCTTTTTTTTTTAATGGTATAACATTTAACTTTGTATTATAGTTAAAGTTCTGACTCCAGTTATACTGTGAACTCCTTAAGAACAAGGGTAGTTTCCACATTAGTTATCTTTTGCTGCAGTATAAATTACCTCAGTACGCAACATCTTAAAATGAAATGCATTTATTAGTTACTCTGAGTCAGGGATGTGGACAGAACTTACCTGGTTTTCTTCTTAGAGTCACTCACAGGATGAAAAGGAGGTATTTGCTAAGACTTGAGTCTCATGAAGGGCTCGTTAAGGAAGAATTGCATACAAGTCCCCATGGTTGCTCTCAAGATTAAGTTCTTTAGGGCCGAACAAATTGAGGGTCTCTCTTCCTAGAGTGTTGTTAGCTAGAGGTCATCCTGGCCAGGTGGGCCTCCTTAACTTGGCAGTATTTGTCACCAGAGCATGACAATAAGAGCAAGCCAACAGGCAGTAGAGACATAAGTCACAAGGTTTTCCAATCTATTCATAGAAATGACATCTTCAGAGAGGTGATGACCTTTGCCATATTTTATTGGTCAGAAGAAAATCGCAAGTCCAGCCCACACTAGATTACATGAGACCATGAATAAAAGGAAGCCAGGATCACTAAGGTCATCTAAGTATGTCAGCCACAATGTCCTTACCATCTGGTTATAGTAGGTGCCCACTAATATTTTCTGTTTGCAACAGGACAAGTTGGAAAATTATATCACGTTGGCTTTAGTTGACAAGTGTACCTGTGAAGTCTGTAAAGGTAGACTCTATCCCTCCCCTGCCATATGAAAGGAACTTGGCAAATGAAGAATGATTTAAGAAATAGTTTAGCAAATGACCCAGTTTGTTCCTCCTGAGAATTTTCTCTCCCTGGGTTACACATTTAACAATATATTATGCTAATTTAGAACATGGTCATGGAAAAAGGAAGTTTACTATACCAGATTTCAGTAGTACTAGACAAATATTTGACTAAATGAATGTCAACAAAGTGTCATCCATAGTGGTTCTGGTATCTTTATTTTTCAAGGCCCTTCAAAATGCTAATCTGAGAAAACTTATAATGTGTACAATAAAGACTGTATTCAGCAAAATCTGTACTTCTCATCATAGAATGAATCTTTATAAGCAGAGATATAGAGCAAGTGGAAATTAAATCTAGTTTTAGCAGGAGAGATTGACTAGATGTTCACTAGACAGACTAGTACTCTAGTACTAGTACTCTATCTCAGAGAGACATTGATTTGCAATTCTGAATAGTGAATTCATGTGAAAATTCTACATCTACATAACATCAGATTGTAAAACTTTTATAGGCTAAGTCTAGGCTAAGCCTAGACTTTATTAGAAGTCTAGGCTAAGCCTAGACTTTATTAGAAGTCTAGGCTTGCAGTGGGGTTTAAGAATGTGTCATCATCATTTACCTCTGATGAAATGGTTGAGAAAGGAAGCTCATTTAGTCACTAATATTCTCTCTTCCTCCCTCCCTCACTTTCTCTCTCTCTCCATCTCTCTCCTCCTCCTCCCTTCCTTATCCCTTTCTCTCCCTTTCTCTCAAGGAAGAGTGGTTCCTGGTTCTATACATGTAAAATGTTTAAGGAAATTCACAAATGTTACTGGCCAACTCAGTCGTCTAATTGTTTTGGATGATTTCAACCATGTATATTAATGCCAGCATTCCTTAGATGCTCACAGATGACTAAGAATCAGATTGTGTACTTTGTAAGAATGACAGGGGGTTCCCAAGAACTACAACTTTTACAAATAAATGCTTCAAGTAAATAATGGAAAATGATAGTTTATTTTAAGTCCTTTGAAAAGTTGAAAAATGATGCAAAAGGAAAAGACTCATCTGTTCTTAGTCAGCTTTTGACCTTTGACTATATAAACAGAAGTAACACCATAAGCTAGAGTTAGGAAACAGAGCATCATTTCTTTACTATCCAGCTAAACAAAGTGAAGTTTCCCACTAAATTTACTAAAGATATACTGGTGCACACTTATACAGAACATTATAGGAAGAAGGGAGTTGTAAACATCTTGGCAATCTTAGTAATTTCTTTTTTTAATCTGTAAAGTGAGGAGATTGAACTAAATCTTCTCTAATTTTTTCTGCTCTAAAATGCTTACACCAGGACTGAGCAATTAGGCTATCTCAGAATACAACAATCTCTGTCCTTTATCTACCACAATACAGTAGCTCTTTCTTATCTGACTTTAAGTTTCTACTACATGTCCTCTTGATATTAATATATAACACTTCAAAACAAGCAATGTGCAACACCCTGCCAAAACATCTTGCTTCTCTAAAGGATGATGAAGTCCCAGCAATGAACATCAGATGCCTTTGGAAATTACCCCATGGGATGTAAGTTCCCATAGGATGTGGGTTTTAAAGGAAGGGAGATATATCTCCTCTAATCTTTCTTACTAAGGTCAGTTTAGGAGGCTACCACCTTGACCTTTTAGGGGCTCTCTTTCAAGTGAAACCTTGTCTCTAAGAAACACTATATATGGTACACTCTTATGCAGTCTTCAACTTGTCAGCCTGACACTGACTCCCCCAATAAGACTCAGCATACCTTTCAGTTTCCATTTCATCTGGTCCAAATATCCTGTATTATAATAGTTTCCCTGAAATGGAAGTTTTCACAATGAAAGGACTAAAATTATTTGTATTTGTGTCTCCAGTGCCATAGCATACAAAGTGTAACAGAGGCAGAAAATGTATTTGTACAATCCATGAATGAAGGAGGATCTTTTCTATCAGTTTCATTTTACTCTAGTTGTCCTTTCATTGTACAGCTCAAGCTATCTGTATACCACTCCACACAAGTAGAGGAAGCAAATGAATTGTTAAGATACGCTTTTGTTTTAAAGTCAAAACTATGTTAAGAATTGACTACTTAAAGATATTTTATCTGATTCTTTCTGTAAGTAGTCAATGAATTCAGATAGTCCCAGGGATTTTTAAGGAGCAGTCTTACAGGAGGGAATCCAGAGTTGATTCTTCTGCTTAAGAGTTAAACCTCCCCAAAGAGATGAAATAATGTTCCATTTACCTCTCAACAGCCCATACTTACACCAATGTCCTAAGTTGTAACCTGATTGGAAATTAATAGCATTTAAAAGAAATACACTCTGAAGAAGTTTTCATCAACTAAACAGAAGTAGCTGTAGTAACAGAGTATAGAGGAGAATTACTGATTTTTTCACTTTTATTTTTCCTTTTTATTCTGTTTCTCAAAATGAACACAGCTTTAGTTTTTCTTGTAATAATAGTTTTCTTGTAATAACACACGACAAGTTCACAAAATTTACAGAAAAGTATAAAGAAAAAAATGAAAATTGCCTTTTATCATATCACTAGAGATGTACAAAAACCAATTCAAAATGGATAAAAGACTTATTGGGCAAAATCCTCCATGAATTACAATTCAGAGATCCCATTTTGGACACATCTACAGATGGCAAAAAAAATGAAGGAAAACAAACAGATGGGACTACATCAAACTGAAAAGCTTCTGTACAGCAAAAGAGACAACAGGAAAAAACAAAAAGAAACCCAACCGAATGGGAAAAATTTTTGCTTACTATTTTTTAAATCACATGTTTTCAACTACATAGTTAACTTAGAAATTGTTGATTTTCAGTTCCTCTTTGGACCCAACAGACTCAAGATGAATTAGAGAAGAATTTGGAATTATCTTAGAGAAACAATTCACTACCGTTAGAGTCCCTCCTCAGTTCAGTGTGGAAATGACATGAACAGTTCTAGCACTTTAGGGTGATATCACTATCACCCTCTTCTTTGCACCCTCAAATGCCCTACTTCCCATCAACCCCCTACTATTCATCCAATAGTAATTTTATCCCCCTTTTACTTTACTTTGTCTTAATTTTTTAACAACTGGTTCTTTGTTCCTGTTCTCCCCTCAAAACAAGACTAAGTTCATATTTGATGTTATTCATTAGAAAACTTAAGAGTCAGATTGGTCAGTATTGTCAGAGTAGGCATGTAAGAGTCAAAGGACACTGGGATCTACCCAATGCTGCTTTAATGTGTAGAATGTGACATGGGAGATAATTGTAATTTAGAATAGTCAACTGAAGCCTTCCACACCTGGAATGGAAGAACTGGTTATCAGGATCATTCTGGGAACAGAATAATTTAATGTTCTAATATTACTTTTAGAAATTGGGGACAATGTTTCATAGGGTCTAGTAAGTGATGTCAGGATTCCCTTCCAGATCACTTGGAAGACAAAGTTCATGGTTTCCATTCCAACATGTCCTAAATAACATCTGTTTGTGATGGTTTAAATAGAGAGGAAATCATAAAATGGCAGAACCAGAGTTCTCAAATTTGGTCATCCCCTCAACTTCATTCCAGCTTCACTACCTCCCAGCCACCATCCTCCCAAACTAAACATTCTTTAATTAAAAGGTTGACCAGTCTAGTGAAGGCCAATTTCCTAGGCTTATAGTAACACTAACTTAGAATAGTTGAATAACTAACAAGGCAGACACAAAGCTCATACATGTATGTAATCTAGCCAATTTCAATAATGCCTTTAAGAGCAGGAAGAACAGGAATTTTCCAGTTCTGTTCTAAGGATTCTAGGAAAAACAGTTGGCTGTACATTAAGATACTTTATACATGGTATGGTTCTTTACCTGATGTAAGAGATGCTAATCCTGATATTTTTCACTTGAGAATTATTTGGGTCAGCGGTGAGTCAAAGTCACTCTAAACATTAACAAATCTTTTGGACTAGTAAATGTGACATAACATTTACTAGAAGCTCAAAGGCCATTGAACTAGAAGCATTTTAACTTCTGCATTGTCTTTGAGAAAGTGATTCTCACCATAGTTTTTATATATTATTCTTTTTACACTATCTACTCAATAATAGAAATTGGGGATACATGGTAAGTTCTTCCTTACACTTGAACACGAATGAGATACACATCTTTTCTATGGATTGAACTCCAAATGAGGATGCTTTAGAATGGAAAACTCTCAGCTATTGTTTACTGAGCACTTATTAAATGCTAGGAACTATTAAAAGTTTAAAATTAGTAACTATAAGCTTTTTACTGAATAAAGGTGAAGATAAATCTAATGTGACTGCTATATGACTCTAAATATCATATCAATCCTCAGAATAAAACTTTACAGATGTCAATTCATTTCTTCTCCATAAGAAAACTATAAGGATGATCCTATTAATAGGGGTGCTGTTGTGAAATCGGGGGGGGGGGGGGGGAGGGCTATGGCCCCACATGGTGGTGCTGCATTGAAATAGCAGTCATTGTATCCTGATGGGCAGAGACTTGGAAAAGTGAGGCCAAGGCTTCTCTCAAGAACAGAGAGAGGATTTAAGAAGGAGTGACTGGAGAGCAAGGGAAAGAGAAAGGCACAGAGAGGAGAGAAAGAGCAGAGGAACAGCAAGGAGGGTGAAGGACTAGGAGCCATATACAGAAGCAGGACGGGGCTATGGGCTTCCTTTGCCAGCCTGGGCTGGTGAGGAGCCCAGGGAAGCATGCTGGAGAAATTTGTGAACTTTGTAAGCTGAATTGGAAATGTGCTACTTGAAAACTTGCTTTAACTTTGAAGCTGTGAAGTTTGAGAATTGTCTGGAGACCTGAAGAGAACTTGCACTATTGCTGTTTTCATCCTGAGAAGTCTGAAGTGGTTGCTGCTGTTCTATCAAGTGAGTCTTGCTGGTTTCAGGTCACTTTCCAGTTGAGGCTGAAAGAGTGTTGGAGTTGTATCTTTTGGAGGAAGATGGCACTGCCATTTTGGTTTCCTTATTAGATTTGAATCTCCCACTTTTGAAGGAGGAGCAAGAATGCCATCTTGATTTCATTTGGCTTGCAGTGAATAGCTGTGCCTTTAGAGGAGGATTGATGATGCCATCTTGGCTTCTTCATCTGGCTTGAAGGTGGGACAGCTGCCATTTTGTGGATGCACATGGCTGAAGGAGACATGTACAGTGTTTGGACTAGAGACTGAACTGATTGGTGAGATAATCAAAGGGGGTCCACTGTACACTCAGTGACTCTTGTCTATTTTGTTTTTAGTGAGTAAATCTGTTTTTACCTCTTTTTAAGGTTAGTGTTGTCTTGTTACTGCCCGTGCAGCCTGGCATGAACCTAAGGAGTACCTGGGTTTAAAGGGCCAGCTGCTCCCATTTGTAAGTTTAGTTAAGTACCCAGTTTTGTTTGTTTTTTTATCTGATTCCACTATTACGAAACAGAGGCCAGGAGAATCTAATTGCCTAAGGTCATACAGTTAAAAAGCAGTAAAAACAGAATTTAAACCATAAGTCTGAGTCTAGATTCTGTTCTCTTAATTACTATGATAGGTATTCTGAGACAAAGAATTCAACTAGGAAAACATCTGAGACATTAGAGAATTGAGGATTTTTTTCCTCCCTTGAAAAGTTGTCATATGCTTATTATACTTGGAGCTGCTGCAGGCAACATGTGACCATAACAGAAGTCATAGCTGAGCATGATGGAGTACGAAGATGGAAGACCCTCAAGTTTGCTTGTTTTTGTTTTTGAGACTAGGTCTCGCTATTTTGATTCACATTGCCTGTGGGACCATGGACTCAAGCAATCCCTAGTCTCAGTTTCCCAGGTAGCTAGGATTACAGGTACACACCACCACTCCCAGCTATTTTTTGGGGGACTAGGCCTCACTGTGTTGCCCTGGGCAGGACTCGAACTGCAATCCCAAAACACAGCCACGACTCCATAAGCTATTGCTTACAGGCACACGTCACCGTGCCTGGTCTGCGAAAAACACTTTCACTAATACATGTAAGTAGAAGTCCAACCAAACACATACAATCCTTTTAAAAAGGTCAAATAATTGTACCACATACAAGGTTTTCATTCAGTCAGCAATACCTTCCATATGTCAGGTATGTCAGGTACAGCACAAGTTGTTGAACCAATTGAATTGAGAGGGGCAGGTTTTCACACCCATGAAAGTTGCAATCTACTGGTAAGGAGGGTGAAGGCAGGCATATTTGGAGGGTAGTATGAGCAACAATCTAGACTTGGAAGTCAGAGGAGACACTAAGAGAATCTTGTAAAGGTATGCATTCCAGATTCAAATAATCTATTCCGTTTCAGTATTATCTATTTGTAAGTTTGTTTGTGTTTAATCTAAATTTGTGTTAAGAACGGTGTTCTGTGTATAGAAGCATGTAATAGTTCAGTTATCTACATATTTAGGTTGTTTTATAGTAAAATAATTTAAATTAGTATTAACGGTGAGAAATTTTTTCCTTTTAAAGAAAAACACTAAAGTCAACTTAGAAGAAATAAACTAACATAAAAAATAAAGCAAAGAAATGGAAACAAAGGCATTTGACTTCTCCTAGATTTATAGCGGGTAGCCCGCTGTGAACCATAATAGGTAAATGATTTAAAAGGAATTCCAATGGAATACTGTAGAGTTCTTAAACTAATGAGGGATAAATTAAAAAACAACAACAAAAACAAAAACAAATAACTTTGGGTTGCTATGAAGGGTCCAAATATTATTCACAAAGAAAATGGGCAAAAGGGAGGGAGTGGGCACAGGACATGACGCACAAGAAAAGGTAGTGAAAGGAAAAATTAAAAGGCAGTAATTGCCTGGTAAAATTCCACAACAGGAAATAGCGCCATGCATATAACAGCTACTGAGTAAATACCTGAAATTTCCAGAGATGATCAAACAAATATTATGAAGGAAGTGGCTTTAAAAATATTTTTATTATGGCTATTTCCTAACATGTACAGAAACACTCCTTACAATGAGAACTACCATGCAGCGTCAAGTTACCACTCAAGGTCAGTCTTGTTTCATCTCTATTTCCCACAAAGCTTTATTCTGAAGCAAATTCCATATCATTTTACCTCCAGAGAGGTCGGCACACATCGCTGAAGCGAAAGAATGGGAACCGAGATCTAGAGAGGGTGCAATGGAATTTCTAACACAGTAACCGGAATAAAGGGAAATAAATCCTTCTAAAACTCTCCTGGAGCGAAGCTCATTTTATTAACCCCGTCCACAACTCAGGTAACTGACGCCCAGCACGATGGGCTGGGCCTTCCAGGGCTTTTCTTTCGCCCCGGCCCAGCACCTCTCGCGAGACTTCGTCCGCCGGGCCCCCGCTGCTTCCGCACTTCTCAGCCGCTTAGGCATAGAGAGTGGTGCGTAACCCCGAACGCGCTCGGCCTGGCTTGGGAGCGCGCACGCCGTGCGTCCCAACTCGTTCGGGATTCTCGCCTGGCGGCTCTGGAAAGGCCGACAGTTTTGGGCCGCCATGTTCTCTGCGGTGCTTCGAGCTCGGGCGGCTGGCCTCACCGCCCAGTGGGTAAGACAACTAAGGTTGACTCCGAGCACTGCCGACGACTTTCTCCCTCTCTCTGGGTCTCCGTTTCTTTTGGGCACAGGAGGACCCTGGGCTCAGGACTGATCTGTCGGTGGCGGCAAGGACATTGCGGCCTTCGCGTTTTCCCCCGGGAGGCAGTTGTAGCTCTAATGAAAGAGGATCCCCGAGGGGGTGTCGGCATATGTAACTGCGGTGGGTGCATGGACTTCTCCGGGGCTAGGAACTTTGCGCTTAATTTGGGCGAGGAGAGCTTTGTTTATTGCTGTATCGTTCTAGCAAGGCCTGTGCCGGTTCGACCAAGTCTGTTAGACCTAGTCCCCGACCCCGGCTCTGTGCTTGTCAAACCCAATGACCTTGCTGCTATCAGGTTGCAGTGTATTGGAGAGGAATCTGAAATTGTAGGTTCTAGTCTACTTAATAAAAGCTTACTGAGCGTTTTGATCTAGAGAATGACCAGCATTTCATTTACTGTAGTTGTATTTTGCATATCGGAAAAAGATGTTATTAAACTAACTCTGCAAGAATATAACTACAGATATGGCTCCAGCAAAGATATGGAAGGATTTTAAATGCATCTCATTGTAGGCAAGGAGATTGAATTTCAGAGAGGATGAAACACTTGTTCAAGTTAATTTTTTTAAGTGCGTACCAGAAATGACATTAGGATAACAGGGCATTTATTGCAAAGAAAGAAATTATTACACACACACACCCCCCATCACCCGCATAGAAAACAGACGATTCATTCTGTTGATATCAGCAAAAGAGAAGATAGTGCATGGTAGGATAAGATGAATTCAGGGCTATCAAATTAGACCTGAGTTTAGATGGTGGCCTGGTTCCCTCTCCCTCCCCCCTTTTTAGCTTGTGACCATGGAATGTTATTTTTTCCTATTTAGTATCCTCAGTTGTGAAATGGAAATACTGCAGTTTGTAGAGTTTAATTTTTCGCTAAACATTTGAGGTCCAACTGTGGTGCATTCACTGCTAGACTCCAGGTGACGTGGATAATAATAATGATAGGTAACAGTCAATGACTACTTTCTGTGTGTCAGGTATTGTATTAAATATTTCATTCGAAATCTCATTTGTCAGGTTAGTGCTGTTATTTTGTGTTACAGATAAGACACAGTTTTAGACAGTCCTTGTTCTTTTGGCCTTGAGTGTTGCATGTAAGAGAAAATTTAAGGTAAATGTGATACAGTGTAAACGTACAGTATTAGTATTAAATGACATTGTAAGGTCATCCAATTTGCTTTGAAGGGTGTTGTTTTTTTTTTCCTGGAGACATTACTAATAGATTGGGGGTCAGTTAGGGTGGATTGGAGAGAGGGTGTCAAGGTAGAAAGCACAATTTAAGAAAAGACTATTGTTAGTTTTCAAGAAAAAGCTTTGATGTTTATGAGAAGCCTCAGACATCGTTTTGACCTGTTTTATTGAAGATATGGTGAATTCAAAAATGAAATGAGACATGGGTAAAGACCAGATTTTGCATCTCCTTGCATGCCATGCTAAAGAATTTGAGTTTTTGTAGATACAGTGAGGGTGTTAACGTGAAAGGGTTTAAAGGAGCAAAGGGATATGGTCACATTTTTCTATGGGATGGATCACAGGATGAGACTGGAAGGCTTTGTTTGGAACCAAAAGCTTCAGAGAGGAGGAGATTCAGATGTGGTAGACAGGATAGAAATAAAGTGCATGCAGATAGTTTTGTTTCTTTTATTTTTGAGGCAAGGAATTAAGGTGTAAATTGAAAAGTAGTTTTAACAGTGAAAAGAAACAGTAACTTCAAGAGTAGAAGAAAATTTTAACCAAATTTTATGATAGCTTGTGCAACTTTTTTTTTTTAAATAAATATTACCTGGTATATGTGCTCAATAAATATTTGTTGAGTTGTTGAATAGGTTAACTTTTCATGTACAGGTACTACATTGTAGGGAAAGCATAATGTTGAGAACAGCAAATAAAACAAACAGAAAATAACACATAGTCTTATCAACCTGGAAATTGCCAAAATGATGACATTTTGATATCTGCAATTAACCTTACAAAATCTGTTTACTTTATAAAAATTAGATGATACTGTTTGTAAGTTGTCTTTTCCTCCTAACATATTTGGATTATTTTCCCTTATGAGTAAACATTTCAACAGCTCTCATATTAAACCCTGCTTATCAATCCATTGTGCTATATTCTAGACCTAATCAGGTACTTCCTGTAATCTTTGACAAGTAGTGATGATATCAGAGTGAAAATAACAAATTTCAGGAAAAGTATGAGTAATGAGTTCCATCTAAAAAGTTTGTTTCCTAAGAAAGAAACCATTTGCTTTTTCAAGTAAGTTGCTTATTTTGTTATGATTTCTGCTTTATTAGCTAGTAGCCAATTTCTATAACCACAGACTTTTTTTTAGCTCCTCTTTGCTTGGAAAAAAAAAAGGTGTAGGTATGTGGTTGGGGTGGGTGGGGTTTGGGTGTGTGTGTGGTTGTGTGTGTGTGTGACAATATTGTATAGAAGTGCCTGGCAATAACTAGATGAGTGACTTTTTTCTCTTTGCTTGGTTTACTTTTCGGGGAAGTGTAGTAATACCTCTTTAAGTGACTATTAAAGAGTCATCTAAAAATTGTGAATTATGGAGAACTGGATACTCAGAATAGGCTTAGCTTTTTCCTTTTCTTCGTTAGTTGCCCTAGTCTTACTGTCATCACTTTATTTCCAGGATTGTGTTTTCATTGTTTTATTTTTCTTGTAATTTTCATTTTAATTTTTTTCCATTCGTTGGTAGTATTTATGTCCTTAAACATGGCTGCCACTGCTTTGAAATGATTGCTTAGTAATCTCCACTGACTACTATTTTCCCTGAAAATGAGTTTTGTTTTCCTTTTTTATTTTTTTTTTTATTTTTGCATGTTGAATAATTTTGTATTGTATCCTGGACATTGTGAAGAATATGTAGTTAAGAGGTTAATTCTTTGAAAAAGTATGCAGATAATTATTTGAGTTGAAACTGCAATCCAGTAGCCTCTTGGCAGCAGCTCTAGTATTGGTGAAATGTTTGTAGCTAAGCTGCTTGAATTCTGCCCCATGTCTATGCGTGGTTTGAAGTAAGCCACAGAATGTGGGACTTCTTTCTGACTCTGCCTTTTCTGGGATTTCTCACTTTACTCTCCCATGTTGTTCCATTTGGAGTTGTTCCAGACTCCTCTGGTTTAAGAGTTTTAACTCCCCCCACGGGATAAATGGAACCTGTCTTGTGTTCAAAGATGATTTCAAAGATGTAAAAACAAAACACACATACCCTCTTTGAGTTGTGTTCTCTTCCACATTTCTAAGTTCCCAAGTTTTGGGCTAATATCTGCAATGGAATTTTCATAAAATTCACTACTTCAGCTTCTAAGGAAAATTACTTTTTTTGAGTAATCATCAGATATTGTCACTCTCTTAATTTTGGTCATTCTACCAAGTGTGTTCTGGTATCATGTCATGGTTTTAGTTTAGGTTTTCTGTTTCTACTTTTACTTTTTCCTTTCACCATCTATCAGACCAGCCATGTCCATAACCCTACTTCTCTCTCTCAACCAATCCCCCTCTCTTCCTCCATCTTCTCTGGTAACCATTACATTCTTTTTGCTGAGTTCCAATTTACCCCATCAGTCTTCGCATGTGAGTGTTTTTTGCTGTTTATAGTCCACAGATGAGTGAAGCCATCCAATATGTCTTCACTTTTTGACTTAATTTCACTCAACATAATAACCTTGTGGGCTATCCATTTGCCTCAAATTCCACCGTTTCTTTTTGTATACTACTCCACTGAGTATATATTCCACAATTTCTCCATTCATCTATTGAAGGTCACTTAAGTCAGTTCAATGAATTGGCAGTTACGAATAATGCAGATAGATAGATAGATAGATAGATAGATAGATAGATAGATAGATAGATAGATAGATAGATAGATAGATAGATAGATAGATAGATAGATAGATAGATAGATAGATAGATAGATAGATAGATAGATAGATAGATAGATAGATAGATAGATAGATAGATAGATAGATAGATAGATAGATAGATAGATATTCGATTGATCGAACTTATATTACAGTTTTCATATTATTTAGATAAAACCCTAGTTGAAGTATTGCCAGATAATATGGGATTTCTATTTTTCCTAAAGATACCATTCTCCATACCATTTTCCGCAGAGTCTGCACCAACTTGCATTCCCTCCATTATAATAAGCGATGTTGAACTAACTATTTCTTACTATTTCTTATGTTTGAGTACTGACTGAATGTCTTTAGAAGAGTGTCTGTTGAGACCCTTTGCCTGGTTTTTGTTTTTGTTGTTGTTGTTGTTGTTGATTTGTGTAAGAACTGTGTAAATTTTGGAGATAACACCTTGTCATATGGGTGGTATGCAGATGCAGATATATTTTCTGTTTTTGTGATAGTTTTTTTTTTTTTTTTTTAGGTGTACAAGAGCTTTTTGATGTAGTTCCCCTCCCCCACATACATTTTTTGCTTTTGTTTTCCTTGCCATTGGGGTTGAACCCCCAAAGACATTGTGTAGATGATATCATATAATGTGTCTCTTTGATTTTCCTTTTAAGTGCTTCATGTTGTAGGGTTGCTTTTTTCCCTTATATCCAGGTCTCTAATCCATTTTGATATATTTTTTGGATATGTAGTTAAATATAGTCTTGTTTCATATTTTTTGCAAGTGACTATCCCATGCTTCCTAACATCATTTTTTAAAAAAACTATCTTTTGTCCATTGTAGGACTCTGCTCCTTTGTCAAAAATTGTATGGCTTAATCTCTGGGATTTCAATTCCTTTCCTTTGGTCTGCATTTCTGTTTTTGTTCCACTATCATACTGTTTTGATTGGTGTTGCAATGAAATATATAGTTTGAAGTCAGGAATTATGATTCCTTTTCCTTCTTTGCTCTCAGTTATTTCAGCTTTTGTGGTTCCAAATAAATTTGGTAATTCTTCTATTTCCTTGAAAAAAGTCCTTGTTGTTTTATTTGGTATTGCACTGAATCTGTACATTTCTTTGGATAATATGGCCATTTTAATGACGTTAATTCTTTCAGCCCATGAGAGTGGGATCTTTCCATTTCTTTCTGTCTTTTATTTCCTTTAACAGAGTTTCTTAGTTTTCTGTATGCAGATCCTTCACTTCCTCTATTTAGTTTACTCCTGTGTTAAGCTTTATTAAGTTTAATTATTGTTATGGTTATAGAGTTGCAGTCCTTATTTCCCTTTTTTCTGATACACTTTTTGCTCATAAAAGTGCCACTGATTTTTGTGTATTGATTTTGTATCCTGCCACTTTATTATTTCTAGAATTATTTTTTGTAATTCTTTTAATTTCACTAAGTATATTAACTTGTAATCTGTGAATATTGACAGTTTAATTTTTTCCCCCCAATTTGGCTATGTACTTTTCTTGTCTAATTATGTCACCTAGAACTTCCAACACTAGGTTGAAAAATAGTGGTGATAGGAGGCATGCTAGTCTTGGTCCTGGTCTTAGTGTGAATGCTTTCAGTTTTTCACCATTAAGTATGATGTTGGCTATGAGTCTCATATATAGCTTTTATAATATTTAGATAACATTTACTTATTCCCATTTTTTTGAGAGTTATCATAAATGGATGTTGGATCTTGGTGAATGTTTTCTCCACCTAAACAGTGTGAAGTGAATATGTGGTTTTCCCTTTTTGTTGATCTGGATGACATTGGTTTTGTATGTTGAGCCAGCCTCTCATTCCTTGGATGAATGAAGCCTACTTGATCCTAATACATTCAGTATGCTACTGTATTTGTTTTGCTAGGGTTTTGTTGAGGATTTTTGCAACTATTTCCTCAGATATTGGCCTTTGTTTGGTTTTAGAATGAGGGCAATGTTGGTCTCATAGAGTACGGTAGAGATTTTCCTTTCTTCTTTATGCTGGTCCCCTCCTCCCCCAAGAAATTGAATGGAATGGACATCAGAATTTGTCTGTCTCCAGACAGACAAAGCCATCCGTTTCTTGGTTTTTGCTCTTTTTATTGTTCTTTCAATTTCCACATTTGTGAGTGGATTGTTTAACTATTTCCTCTTGGTTCAATTTGGGGAACTGTGTGATTAAAAATTTATCCATTTATTCTAGCTTGTTAGATTTGTTTGCATAAAGACTTTTGTGGTAGGTTCTTATGATCCCACGTATTTTCTGCTGTATCTGTTACAGTTTTGCCTCTTTCATTTCTGATTTTATGTATTTCAGTTTTCTCTCTTCATAAACCTAGCTAGTTGCTTGTAAATTTTATTTCTTTCAAAACTAACTCTTGGTTTCATTGATCTTTTCAACAGTTTTATTTTCTTTCATTTATTTCTACTCTATTATTTTTTGCTGCTGGTTTGCAACGTTTTGTTTGTTTTGTAGTGTCTTATCCACACATGACTTTGTTTTTCTTTTTTCCCATTGTTTGTTTTCAGGTTTGTTCTAGACTTAGGGCCAGCCACCATACTACTTTGTAGTCACTACCCTTAAACTCTAATGTGAGTCCAGCTACTAATTAGTGGTGTGATCTTGAGCAGTTTTTCAAAGTTGTTTGAATCTCTTTCTGGAAATAATAGTTTGCATGTAAGAATTAAGTTACATGTAAAAAAAAAAAACAAAAAACGTTGTG
Source organism: Uropsilus gracilis (assembly GCA_004024945.1). Classification (NCBI taxonomy): domain Eukaryota; kingdom Metazoa; phylum Chordata; class Mammalia; order Eulipotyphla; family Talpidae; genus Uropsilus; species Uropsilus gracilis. Next base: position 12,777 of record PVHY01009121.1, on the reverse strand, counting down.
CCTGACACATAGTATCTAAAGATAATAGCTGATGATAACTCTAATATGGTGCTTTACCTGTGCCAAGCAGCATATTAGAAACTTTTCATGGAATATCCCTTAATCCTAACAACAACCCTATAAACTGTATGCTGTTATTCCAGTTTCACAAATGAGGATACTAGTTATGAAATCAAACTTTCGACCACTTTGTTGTATTGTCTTTATGTAATTTGTGGAGAATCAGAGATAACCAGTGATATTAGTTTTTGAGATGTTAGCATGTGAAAAATATGGCTTTAAAAATGATGACATTGACTCTTCATATTTGATATTAACCCCTTTTTTTAAATACCACAAATACCATCAGGAGAACAGTATTTTTGAGACTCATTTCATGACATTAGATAGGATAACTTGATTGTGGTAGGTCAGCTGGAAAACTGTTAAGAATAATGTACAGAACTGAAATAATGTCAGAATTAGAGTGGTGATAGTATGAGGGAAAAGATTAAAGATTTTGTTTTTAATAATTGGTATGTACTGCATATATCTAAGGTAAGAAATTCAGACAATATGCAAGGATAAATAAATTGCAGTAAATATAAAATATTTATTTCAGTAATGAATAGGGAATCAGGATATAGATTTTGATAAATATTACTATATATTGTATATATGAAGAGTAATATTCCTTCTCATTCAGGATCCATGGTCCCCTCTCTAGAGTTATCCACTGTTACAGGTTTCTTTTATGTCTTTGTATTCATCTTATTTATTCATTTTGTAATAATTTATATATTTTCTGTATTTTGAAAAATTAATAGGGTATGGGGACTGGCTTATCTTATTTATTTTATTTTACCTTGTCAAGAATTATAAAGGGCCTGAGATTTTACCATACTTGTAAACACATTACCTGCCTGAGTTTCATGGATGCTGACTGAGATGCCTTCATCTGAGACAGATAACTTCATCTGAGACAGATAACTCAGGGTACAGCAGCCAGTTTAAATTCCATGGAAGTGACATAGAGCAGCAGCGTGGGTGAATAGCATTACAATTGAGGAACCTAACCCTGCTAGCAAGAAAACTTGTTCAGCTATTCCTCAGAGGGAGCAATCTCTATAAAAATCCTTGGAAAAATACTCTGAACAAAAGCTATTTGTACCTAGTGCCTCTACTGAAGATTTGTGGAAACTTGAGGACTTTGAAAATTGCCCACCAGCATTACACCTTATCCACTTTAAGTAAAAAAAAAAAAAAAAATTCTTATTTATTTTTATTAAATAATTTTTTCTTACATCATTGTAGTCCCCATCATTCTCTCATCACAATATCACTCATTAGCCATCACTGTATTCCCTTGTGTTCATCCCTCCCCTGTTTTGTCCACCACCCTCCCCTCCTTTGCTGTATGCTTCGGTTCTATGATCACCTTGCTAGTTTTGACTTTTCCCTGATCTTTTGTTTTGTTTCTCTATATTCCAAATATAGGTGAGACTGTTGCATATTTACCTTTTTCCTTCTCACTAATTTCTAACTCCATCCATACTGCTGCAAATGACAGGAGTTTGTATTTTTAAGTAAAAGAAAGTTCAGTGGAGGAAAGAGATGGTATTTTTCAATCATTTAAAATATATTTTCACTAGAAAAATTGACAGTCATAATGCCAATACAAATAAATAATTTTGTGCAAATGTAAGAAACTCAGTAATCTGTTGTAGTATGACTTAACAGTGATTTTGTTAGTCAACTAACAAAACACAATTTTAAAAAATGTTTAGTTCTTAAAATATAGTTGTTTAAATCCTGCACTTCTCAGTTACCAAATGTTTTATCTGCATGTCAACTATACAGATGATAATGCTTTAATAAGTTATATAGTTCTTTCAGAGAAGCTGTGTTATTTAAACCTCAAAACAAGTGAAAATCTACTTCACATGTGCAGGAATTGAGGCTTTAAAAAAGTGTCCTGCAAGGTCATATGTTAGTAAGTGGTAGAGCGGTATCTATATCTTCAGAACAATCTGAAATTGTAGCTTTTTTCTATAACTTAGCTGTTTTTTTCCTGACAGTCTTAGTCTTCAGTGACATGGACTTTAAAATACTTTTGTTTGGAAAGAAGTATCCTATAAACTTATGTTTATATGGTTATAGGTCAACCATAGAGTATCTCAAAATAGATTTTCCAATATTATCTGATATATAGGTCTGAGGATCATTTTTCAAGATTATATTTATGTAAAGATATCTGGTAGTCCTGAATTAATAAGAAAGGGACTGATGGTGTTAAATTTGATAGATGGGAAAACTAGAAGAAAGGAAAAGGTTTTACAGCAGAGTTCATAAATGTTTTGTTTTAAATAAGGTTTTGCTGTATTTTCATCCTTTTTTTTTTTCAACTAATGCCTGCTAAATAGAAAACTTGAACAATATAAGAAAGAAGTGTGAAACAAGCAGCTTGTATTCCTTTTAACAGATAACCACTTGTCAGGCTTTCTAATCACTTCATAAGTGCTTGCTATATATAATTGGGATAATAGTTAATGCCTTTTTGTGTATTTGGTTTAACATTGATAATTTCTAGTTATGATATGGCACAAGTACTTGTTTCTGTGTCATTTTTAGGAAATAATTTTTGATAGCTGTGTAGTGATTTTTGTTAGATTTATAGTTAATCAAAAGCTGCCTATTTATTTTTTGTTTGATTCTTTATCTTTTGCTATAAGAAAGACTACGGAAAACATATTAGTATATAAGACTTAATCCTTGTTTTATACTATTATTTAGAGTAAATTTCTAAAAGTAGAACTACTATGTTAAAAGCTGGAAACACTGTAGTCTATTCATGCACCATACCCAGTTTGCTTTCCTAAGAGGCTTATCAATTTTTTATCTAATATTTAAGCATATCTACTACTCTATCTTTTTCACAGAATTGAATCTTGCCTTTAGAGGAATCTTTACTGATTTGATAGTGTTACCCATTACTGATTACATCTTTTTAATAACTAGTGAGTTTATTAACTGGAGATTTTGTTCATATTTACTCATTTTTCTCATTGATTTATATGCATTCATGATTACCAGCTATTTTTGTCATAAAATTTGTATGCAATTTATGAGTCAGCATAGATACAATTTTTAATATAAAATTTGTGTACAAAGGAGTTAGGGCAGAATTGTTTCCTTAGAACAACCTTCCTTGAGGGGGAGAGGGTAAAAAGCCAGTAAACAGAAAATACCAGGATTCAGAGTTAAAAAAGGAATATAATCTTTCCTGCTCTTAAATTAATCCTTCCTTTATTATGAAATCCTTTGATCTCCTTGCAAACTAAGTAACTTACTAGTGTTACACAGTGAAGATTATTTGATTCAAAAAAAATCTAGCTAAAGTGATGTAAGAAACTTCTAAATGTAGTTTCAGTTAAATTTTTAAAGCATAAAGCTTTTACTGAGATTATTCTGAGTATGAGATTATAGTGAATTATCTACTGAATTACTAATCTATACTGAAATTATATTGAATTGTGTTCTAGTTTTTATGTTTATCTCAGTCCAGGTTCTGGACAAAGAGATATGTCTATAGCCTTGTATTTAATTCACATATAAAACCCTAACAATTTAGGAGACATTGGCCAAAGGTGTATAGTAACATAACTTTTTCCTGAGTATGTGTTGCATTTTTTTTTATTATGTATTTCAGACAAAAAAAGGGGGAGTGATATAACAAACCCAAGATAATAGACACAGTGAACACTGTAAACTTGCTGCCTAAGAAAGAAAACCCCTTGTGTACTACTTGCTGATTATATACTCTTCCCCCACTTGTCACCCTAAAATCAGTATTTTTCACTCCCGTAGTTTGTATTTGTATCTCACATTCTGTACCTAGTTCTTACAAAAGTGTGACATATGACACTGATTTTTTTATTTGAATGTAGAAATTAATTTTGTCTGCCTTCTTTGAATTGTCAAGCTCTACCAGTTCCATGCTTGGATTAATCCAATGTTTTACCATCTGTGGTTCCTAGGACTCAGAAATTGGAGGATTTGTGAACAATAGTTGAATTGCTCTTCAGGGAGTAGAGGGTATAAAAGGTGGGGGTTAGGAAGGTGGTAGCCAAAAGAGCAAAGATGGAGAGGGTGTCAAATGGATTCCTTCTAAAAAATTGAGCATGTTCACTCTGCATAATATCATAAGTAGCTTTCTGAAACTATTTATTTAAAAGTTTAGGGTTCTGAACAGATTTATTAAGGAATTAGAAAGGGGGGTACAATTGGCTCATTTGTACAGAATGAAAACATTTACAAAGGTCCATATTAAATGAAAGCTGGCATTCAGCTTGATTTAGACAAAAGTGAAAAACAATTACTTAATGGTACATTAACTCTCCAGATGTGTGCCAACAGAATATAGTAGTGGGGATACAGGACTGGGTTTAGTTCTGGTTTTTCCATTGAGTGTGACATTGGGCACACTATTAATTTTACCTTTGAATCTCCATTCCTGTGTAATTCCTGAAATAAATGTAGCAGGGTGTAGGTATTAGACCATCTCTGCAGTGTTCTTTTATTTCTATGTATTGATTCCATTATCTTTAATTGTGGATCTTAAAAGTATTTCTTTAAGAAAACATTTAAATTTGTGACTTACTAAACTTTCTTAAAATTTCAGGGAAGACATATAAGGAATTTACATAAGACTACTGTGCAAAATGGAGCTGGAGGAACCTTATTTGTGGTAAGTAAATACTTAGATTTCTTTAGAATAAAAAGACTTGAAATCTAGGTAAATCTGCTGTAATAATCCAAAATGTCATAAAACTGCTGTCTTTGGTTTTGTATTGGCTATTGTAGAAATTTAGATATACCTACTTGAATTAAAAGGTGCTACATGGTTATAGTTGAAACTCTGAAGTTTAACTTGGCACCACACCAACTCTGGGAATAAGAATTTAGGTTATTCTTTGATGAAATTACTATGAGTTCTAACCTGATTTCTAGTTATACTTTGGGTTCTAAAATTATCAGTCATGTTGACTCACTGAATATTTCTGAGACTGCAACTTTGGGGAATCCCTAAATGATACTCTTTTGAAACTCAAATATTTTAGTAACATAGTAAGTGCACTGGCAGTTGGTATTATATTTTTGGTTTCCAGGCTTTAACTATTAATAGTGGTCAGTGAGCATTCTAATTTAGTTTTTATAATTAAGAAAGGATAAGATAATATACCCCCTTTTTCCTGTACTTGTATGGTGATCCTGGGTTCACATTTGTAAAAAGTGATTTCCAGGCTGAATCTTAATTAAATGAGTTAGCCATATTTATTGATAAGCAGATTCTTGTTTAATATTTTGTCATTGTTAAGAACATAATCCAATTTGCCACTTATTTTAGACATTGCCCAAAGATTGTATTCATTCCTCTTATGTCCTTGAAAAAGTAAGAACATAAAACTTGAAGAACTAAGTGTTAACATATTAAAGGATTCAACTTTGTGTTCAACATATATACAAAGCATTATTTGATGTGTTAATCTCAGTGTGACTCATTTAATTTCCTGATGATACACTAATTGTCAGTTTTTGACAGGGGCCTACTCTTTCATGGAGAAGAAATAAAGCTACTTGCTTTTGGCTAGTTTCTGTTTATATGGAGAAGAAATGATAGGTTTGTACTCTGCCTAAAATAGTGGGTCATTTTGACAATCTGATAAGATCTCATTTGAGAAAATGCATATATAGTCACAATTAAAACGTTGCATCAGGTTTATAAGACTTCCAATAATTGCTAATATTTTGGTATTTCCCTTAGGAGATCCTGTTTTCTGATCAAGTTGACTAACACTTTTTTTGTCTTAGGTCCAAAAATACCTCTCTTATACTTTTAAGGGTGATTTCTAAAGCTTTCGTAAAATGTTGAATTCTTCTCGTAATACTTTGGTAACATACTCATTAAATGTGTTTAATAATATGGTTAGCTATTTTTTGATGCGAACATACATCCGTATATATGTTGGAATTTAGTTGAAGAGATTAAACTGTCTGGTAATATAATAATTTACAAAGTTATTAACACTGTTGAAGGGAATTTTATAATTTTGACATTTTTCCTTTATATTTAGCACAGAGATACGCCTGAGAACAACCCAGATACTCCATTTGATTTCACACCAGAAAACTATAAGGTATTACTAAATTAACATTATAATTGTTTTACAAAATATCTTTCCAAAACATAAAAATTGATGCTTTTTTTTTTTTTATACAGAGGATAGAAGCAATTGTAAAAAACTATCCAGAAGGACATAAAGCAGCAGCTCTGCTACCAGTTCTGGATTTAGCCCAAAGACAGAATGGATGGTTGCCCATCTCTGCTATGAACAAGGTACTTAATCATTTCTGTTTTAGGCTGAAAAGGAATCGATTGTGTATGTTACTACCTTATCTAAAAATTTCTTTGATACTCATTTATGTTAGAATCTTTAAGTTTGAAGCCCCTGAACCTTTTATGTTTCTTCTAATTATATTTATGTTTTTATTAGTTCCCCTAGTAATCTAGAGAAATTAGAGGATAGAATTTTTATACTTGAAATGATAAAAACATTATTGTGAAAGTTTTCCCCCCTTTTTGAGAGAATTGTCCATAATATGGATAAAAGATCTCCAATTCATTGTTGAGATGTTCTCTGTAACACTGAAGTTACAGAGAAAAGGATCAGTTAAAGAACTATTTTGAACTTCTTTAATATTTTCCATCTTTGGCTATAAACTTTAACAGAAATCTAGTATATTAATCATGCTTTTTGATTTTGATGTCTTGGAATTAAACTACAGAAATGGTATAAATTACCCATTTGATTGAAGTTATCTATGTTTTAAGATTCCTTTTTTCTAATATTGCTTTCAGTAGTACTTCAAATTTCATATTTATTTTTATCCTGTTAGTGTAGTAACTAATTTTGTATAGTATTATGTTACAGTGTATAACTTACAAGTGCCATATAAGATTCAGACAACTAATAAGCCAATGTGATATAATGGAAAATGAACTTTGAACTAAGAAGCTTAACTTTTTTCCCTCTGGACTTACTTCCCCATCTACAATAATAACTTTGAACTTTCTAGATCTCTTTTAATTGTTATGTTATGTTCTAAGTCATATGTTATGACTTAGAAATGGGGATGAACCCATTTCCAATTTGATTTATTTCTTCTTGACTAACTGTTGCAGATTTAGCTATACTTTATTCTTACTTATCTCTTTCTACATTTTTGTTGGTTGTAACTATTAGGCTAGACCATTATCATGTTTCTTGGAAAATAGAAAATGTCAGTTTAGCTCATGAAATCCTATTTGCAAATTCTAGATTTAGTTATATTTGCTTTGTACAGTGCCCTAACACTGTTGTGGGCCCTTAGTTTTTTGTTTGTTTGTTTTGTTTTATCTTGTTTTTGACTATAACGAATATTATGAAGCATATTTGTTTGACACTGTGCTTAGTAAACATAGCAGGTGACTATTTTTTCAATGAGTATTTTGGAATTTTCTGTATTATTTTAATTGATTTTTATATTGTGCTATCCAGTATTCTAAACAATGATTTTGAGTACATTTCTAATACTCAAAGTACTCAGGTACTATTTTTGTAGCAAAAATTCACATTTAATAATGGCAAGCTTAGCAGAACAAAATAAGAAACTGATGTGGAACATTTCAGATACATTGTTCATTTAAAATTGGATGTGTGAGAGGCAGGAAGTAGAATACAGAAATTACAGTATCATTTCTACTTTACATTTGAGGCTTTTGTTTGAATGTTATTGTTCTTTGTATCTCCCACACCTGAAAAGCCCAACCTTAGAACAAAAATTCCAGCTCATGCATTTAGTTTCTTAATCATCTCTAAAGCATAGTAAGGTAGCCTGGAAATTGGTTTTAAATTAGGAAGTGAGATCCTACTCTAGATATATCCAGTTATCTTAGTAATAGGAATTCAGCAGGTGTGTTTTGAGAGGACTTCCCTGAGTCAAAGGTACTTGCCTGGTTTAGTATTATGAATAAATTTAGCACAACTATTTTGTCTTTTACAATTGAACCATGATTAGATGTCATTTGAGAATATGTTTACTTTATAATCCCTGATATAAGAAAGTATTTGTAAGTATTTATCATCTGAAAACCATTGAACAAATTATTCTTTCATGTCAGACTACAAATATGTGCAGAATTATTGAGAGTGACAGATACCAAATCATGAAACATTTATTTTAGGGTAGAGTCAAACTGTATATGAACCAACCTAGCAAGAGCTAAAACATCATCTTAAGACTTGCTTTGATCAAGAGAATTGTGTTCAGCAATTCCCTTTGTCCCGAAACCCTTATATGTTAAAATAGATATTTTCTGTAGATACCTATAAGAATCCATATTTTGTAAAGAGTATTGTAGGAAATAGAAGTAGTATTTTAGATTGTTTTGGAAAGAGCTGTGTATCTGTATGTGGTGTGCATGTATAAATAAACATGTAGATACAACAAGGGTGCTGGTAGGTGAGTTTTATTTCAAACCTTTTCCTCTGGCTATACCTTATGCACTCAGTACATCAGTAACCCAGCACCATTAAAGCTATTTTGCAAAATCAGTTAAAAGTTTAAAACAGGGCCCGGCACGGTGGCACGTGCCTGTAAGCTTCAGCCTATGAAGCGGCCGGGGCTTAGGGATCGCAGTTCGAGTCCCGCCTGGGGCCCGTAGCGAGACCTAGTTCCAAAAAAATAGCTGGGCGTGGTGGTGCATGCCTGTAATCCCAGCTACCTGGGAAGCTGAGGCTGGGGATTGCTTGCTTGAGTCTGTGGTACCCCGGGCAACGAGAGCCTGTGGTTCCACAGGCAAAAATAGCGAGACCTAGTGTCAAAAAAAAAAAAAGTTTAAAACATGTAATTGTTTAATTTATTGGGACTTGTTTGCTATTTATAAAATAAAATTAAAGAGTTGAAGTGATCAAAGAAGAAATTCTTAATAGTGAAAGATTTGAATTTGAAAAAGATCAATTTACAGAGGGAAGGGATGGGGTAAAGGGGAGAAGGAAGTGCTGTAACTATTACACTGGGCTGTGTGTACTTAAATGTAAGATATCTGAAAATTAAAGGTATTTATCAAATACAGGTATTTTCTGCTTTTGAAGTTTTCTGTTTTCACCAAACTGAAGAAATACTGAAAATATACATTTTACAGCATACCAAAAACTAGTATTTTTATTAGTAAACATTGTAATCATATTAGTTTTTTAATTTATATATATTTTTTCAGTTACATATATTCTTTATTTATATTTTTATTAGTTAATAAACATTGTAATTATATTTTTTATGACATTTCCTAATGTTTTAGGTTGCAGAAGTTTTACAAGTACCTCCGATGAGAGTATATGAAGTAGCAACTTTTTATACTATGTATAACCGAAAGCCAGTTGGAAAATATCACATACAGGTCTGCACTACTACACCTTGCATGCTTCGTAACTCTGACAGCATATTGGAGGCCATTCAGAAAAAACTTGGTATGAGGCATATTATATTTAAAGCTTTTATGAAAAATAAAATTGTCTTTCTAGATTTAACCTAATTCTTCCTAAAAAATCTTATCTGCTCCATCTTTTGAACCATTTTTATTTCTTATTTTATATTCTTTAGTCTCTAGCCTCATAGCTGAGTTTTCACATTTTCTAATCACTAATGTTTGAAAAACTTCTAGAAGTTTCAGTTTTAATTAAGTTTTACTTATTTTGTGGAAATATATGATATACAAAAAAATGACTATATTGTTCATATAAGATTGCTTCAGAAGGGAAATTTTAAAAAACATTATTAAGTAGCACTTATAAAATAAAGGAACACTTTTCCATAAAAAACTGCTATTGTTGTAACTATATTTAAAATGAAATTAAAGTTATCTTGAACTTATTTGAATATAAAGTTACTTGCATGTTGTAAAATAGTTGACAGTATTGCCATACATAAAACAGAAAATTGATGTCTGCTCAAACCCTCATCCATGCTTCTAAGATACAAATTCTGGTAATAATTGAATATATTTGTTTCAGGTTTTATGTCATTTCAATTAGTTTTAATTAATAACTACGTTAATATGTTTTTGTCCTTTTTTGGATTATAGCATAATATATATCTACCTTATTTTTCTATTAAAAGTTATTCTGCAGTTACGTTCATGTATATGCATCTTTGCATACTAGGGTTGTTTATAAGAAATATAATTGCTGGGTCAGATTTTACTGTATTTTCCCCAAATTTCCCTATAAAAGAACCCTTTTTTCTTATAATCTTAATAATTTTTGGACATTTGCAGTTCCCTGAGTCTTTACCAATCTGTTAGTGACTTATATTAGTAGGTTAATTACAGAAATCAACAGTCTGATGCACTGGTATATGACAACAAACACTGGCAATAGAAACAAGTTCATTTAAATCTTTGAATATTCTATAATTATACAGAATTGCTTTAAGAAATTTGTGCTCTTGAATACTTTTTGTTCACCTCTTTAATGTATTGTTGTTTCCCCCCACTTAGTCATATTACTATTAAAATTAAGTTGGTCCTTACAATATTATTTATATTTCTAGGAATAAAAGTTGGAGAGACAACACCTGACAAACTTTTTACTCTTATAGAGGTGGAATGTTTGGGAGCCTGTGTAAATGCACCAATGGTTCAGATAAATGACAACTACTATGTGAGTATTTTACTTAATATAATTTAAAGATATGTGATGCTGTATTTTTAATATTTGGTTTCCTGTCCTATAGGTGTTTGTTTCTGAATTACTCATTTAGAAGAACTGATAGCATAATAATCAGAAGTTGTTGTTTGTTTTTTTTTTTTTTTTAATTATCTTTGCATTTACTCCGGGAGATGGACATCTGTAAAACACTTAAAATGTGGAAAACTTAATTTACATGTAATTATGGAAAATAACAACCAAGACCAAAAAGATGTTGGCCACATTTATTTCAGTGTAATTATTTTTATTAATATTATTATATATAGAAATAAGTCATAGGTAAACTGTGGTATCCCCACCTAAAATCCCTTTTCTTTCCTTGGATTCCTATAGATAACCAGTATCATAAATTTAGTGTGAATTCTACCTAGACATGTTCTTAAACTTTTTAAATGATCAAAGCCACACAAATATGTTAACACTGTATTGCTTATTTTAAATTTACAGAGATGATAGCACTTTCTAAGCACAGCTTCAGCTGGATGTCACAGGTTTTGAGAAGTAATATTTTATGTAGTTTTAAATATTTTTAAGTTTGCATTTTGATTTTTTTTGACTTACACATTTCTTAAGAACTGTTTTACCAAATGTGTGAACTTTCTTAGTCATCTGTAAATTACTTCCTACCCTAATTATTTCATGATTTCCAGCCATAGTAACTTTTTAATTCATACTTCTTAGAAATTTGCTTCTGGAAATCATTTGAAGTCTGCATTGAAAGGGGGATTAGTCACAAAGGAATTTGTTTTGCTTCTATCTTGATTCTGGAAATACTGTTGACCCAAAATAAAACTCCTCTTTTTGTACACACCTCTTTTCCTTCAGTAATAAAATTCTACACCAGGAAAGTGTTGGTGTTTGGTTTTTTTTTTTTTTGAGAGACAGTTTTCATTTCTAGTTTTACCTTATACGAAGGTATTGCTTTTACACATCTTTGGCGTAAAAGGTCTTCTCTCACTTGAGGCTTGGTTTCTTGCTCCTCTACGCTCTGAAATCCTGAAGCTTATTTTGCCTGTGTCTCTACATTTTCCTTGAACTTTTTGATTCTGGATATTTCTTTCTTGTCAGCATATTGGTGAAATTTAAAGGTTTCATTTTATCCAGCATTATTAGTTGTTAAAACTGGAATTTCAGGGTGCTAGTTTTGAAATGATCACTGAAGTGTAAATGTACAATTTTTTTTCCAATAAAGATAAAATTTTATTTCTTTAGCCTTTTTAATTTCTAGAGTGTTTTCTATAGTGATTTTCTTCATTTCATGGTTCAAATTTCTTATTTTTTTTCTGAAAAGGTCTTTTAAAAGTACAGCAATAACTTTCCCTTTTCCCACGTTTTTGACATTTACTTACCATAATGATCTTGATTATAGCAGGAATTAGGCCATGTCTTTATAGGAAACATTGTAAATATAAATATAGTGGCCTATAGATTTATCCAGGAGGTAAATAATCTTTCAGTTAGTAGTTGCATGGTCTTTGGCAAGTCAAAAGAGATAGTAGTCTTGTTTTATTCGCTTGCATGTGGCAGTCCAATTTTCCCAACTTTTATTGAAGAGATTTTCCTTGTTCCAGGAAAGTCTATGCCTTGCTCCTTTGTCACATGCTTGTCTGTAAATGTGTGGTTTTATTTCTGGGCTCTCAGTTTGATTTTGTTGGTCTTTGTGTCTGCCGTTATTCTAGTACTATACTGTTCTAATTACTTTGGCTTTGTAGTAGTTTGAAGACAGTAGAATTTTAGACAGTAGAGTTTTGGCTGTATGGTGTTTTTTTGTGGTTTCATATGAATTTCAGTAATATTCCATTCCATTCAATTGGAATTTTTACTGTTGTTGAATACAATCTGTAAATTGTGTTGTGTGGGACTGTCATTTTGACAGAGTTGATTCTTCCAACTTATGAGCAGATAACTGTCCTTCCATTTCTTTTCTCTTTCTCCTTCCTTCCTTCCTTCCTTCCTTCCTTCCTTCCTTCCTTCCTTCCTTCCTTCCTTC